>BCIJ01000014.1:0-269420 GCA_001599935.1 Holtermannia corniformis | reverse complement strand
GTGCCACTGGTGCTAATCGCACCACTGTCTGTGCGCTGCGGCTGTGCCGCCGCGCCGCGCGCGCCCCTCGTCTTCCGCGTCGTCTCTTGTTGTATCTACATCGCTCGAATATTATAGTGTTCTCTCTATTCTCGCTCGTCGATCCTCTCGGTTCCTCGTAGTGCGGAACCTCGCTTTCCGCTGCGCGATCCAGAGTCCCGCTTCTCGGAGGCAGATCTTCGCCGATCTGGCCTCGCCCTTTGGAGCCATCGTCCCCTCTAGACGAGGCTTTCACATGGAGCGGGTCCGGAGACAAATGCCGGAAGACGAATTAGGGCACGGTTGGGGAGGGTCGGCTCGGTTGGTCGTGGCGGTAACGGTGCTCTGCTAGCCCGTTCCGCGCACCCGGGGCGAGTCCTTGGCCGTACTTTTGTTCGCTGCACCCCCGCTGGCGGCCGGCTACTCATCCTGCGGACGCAGGAATGGTAGCAGAGCAGTGGGAACGGGCACGGGGCGCAGCGGTTGGTAGTGCGCACGCACGCCCCTGGATAAGCTGTCGGCGCGGTTGTCTGACGTGGCGACATGGGATAACTCGACGGTGCACCGATGGGCGTGTAGCAGTTCGAGAGTTTGCCGAATCGCCATGTTGGTTGGCGGATTGCGGGAGCGCTGGCGGCGAAAGGCCTGCAGGGAACCGGTGTTGTCTGAGAAGATGTGCAACACGGTGTCGAACACGCGCGGCAACAACGCGCACACGGCGATTTCGATGGCGGCAGCTTCGGCCCAACCGATATCGTGACGAGGAGGTAGACTGCCGGCCCACTGCCACCAACTGCCAGCTGAATCAATAACCACGCCGATGCCGAAGGAGGTAGAGGCGTCTACGTACACGGACTGCTGGCTCGACGCATGCGGCGGACGCAGGTACATCGGAGGGCACGACGAGACCGCGTCCACCCACCAGGTGGCGTCCTCCGCGAGCGACTTTGGTGGGTACCTCAGCGAGTGGCGGTCCACGAAGCCGCGCAAGTAGGATGCGAAGGGCGGGAGGTGTGTACGAGATGTCGGTAGCACGAGCGAGTAATGGTTTAAGGTGCCGATCAGGCGCTCGACCTCGGCCTGCGCGTGTCTGCCGTGTTGTAGGAAAGGCGCCAACCGGGCCAGGACCTTGTCACGTTTGGTCTGCGGAATCGTGACGGTCATGTCGGCGCAGGACCATTGGAACCCGATGTAGACGAATTCGGGCGAGAAGTCGTGGATCTTCTCGGGTGCGAACGGCACGCCAAGGTCTGTCCACAGGTCGAGGACGCCGGGAAGGAGCACTGGGCTATTGGGGACGCGGAGAACTGCGAAGTCGTCCACCCACTTGATCGGGCTCGTGCCGGGAAGTGCGGTCGTCATGATGACTATCATGGCGTCTGCGAGCCGGCCCCAAACGCCGGGAGCGGATGCGCAACCGAACGCAAGCCTCGAATCGATGGCGAAGGTGTCATTCCCGGGGAGGCGGACGACAGCGCCTGGCTACTGCGAATGGTGTAAAGGGACGAGGCGAAAGGCATCCTGGACGTCCAGAACGGCGACCGTGCTGCCAGGAGGAGCGCGCAACAGTTCCTACGGGTACGGTCAGCACGAGATGCTGTTGAGGACGCGAACACGGGACGGACAGGCAACGCGCAGGTGGCACGCTCGACGGGACGCTACGCATGACGCGAGAACGCTGAAGACGTGCCACGCGGCAGAGGTCGACGCTGGTCACGTGACCCATAGAAGTGGTTGCGGCTGGTGGTGCTGCGGCGTCGTTGCCGTGACCTGTTGCGCGAGTTGACGGAGCCATCGTAGTTGACGGTGTCTTGAGTAGTTGACGGTGTCTTGAGTTGTTGAAGTGGTGCAGTAGCTAACCGGACCGTGTGGGTTGAGTGAAGGCCTGTGAGTGAGTGATACCTGGGCTGCGTTGGAGCGAGCTGAGGTGTGTGAAGCGTGACAAGACGTCTCTTGTTGCTTAGTGAAGAAGAAGGGTAGAGGAAGGGTTGTGCAGGGACGTACTGTGTTACAGGAAGACGCCCCAACTGTAAAGGTTCCGGGAGGTACCCTTACAATAGTTTAGAACCTGTCGTACGTAGGTGATGCTTCAATGCAGTTCCCTCTTCTTCTTGATCCTTCTTGATGGTATCCAGGAGCAGGGCGAGCTGGATGGTGTTTGTCTGTATGCTTGAGGTTGAAGATTGATCAGATCTTGTATGGCATATGTCTGCTGAGGAACTGGGAACAGGCTCCCAGTCCTATCTATATAGTTCTAGGCTATGCGAGTTGCGGTCGTAGGTTGCATCTGCGTTGCACAATTGTGCAGTGCATTTGTGCAAGGGTTGCACAAATGTGCAAGTATTGCACAAATGCAACCGTGCTTGTGCAAGTTGCGTGCGTGATGCGTGTGTTAGGCCTGGGCACAGAGAGCGTGACCAGAGCCAGGTGACGTGGCACAGGTAATGGTCTTTATGCTGTGGGACGATGAGTGGCAAGGAAGGATCCCGGATGGGCTTGCCAGGAAGAGATAGGTTGACAGTTGATGCACAAGTGTATGTAGAGTAAGATAGTAAAGAGAGAGAGATGTGCCAAGTCGAGGGGAAGATGGGGAGTAACTTATGATATTGGATCCTTAAGGGAAGAAGAACCCAACTGCCCTCTGGACCCTCTCCTTATATACCTTTTTGGCCTGGCGGGTGCTGGCGGTTGTCCTGGGTGGCAAAGGTCTATTGTTCTTTGGAGAACAATAGGATGGAGAACAATAAGGAGGCGGCCGCAGGCGGATGAAGTGYGGGGAGGAACAATAGAGTGACGACCGAAGTGTGGAGAAGAACAATAAGAGTGGTAGCYGTAGGCGGTCGAGGTGTGGAGAGGAACAATAAGGCTGTACGCCGTTTGTGGGGAAGAACAATAGGGAAGTCTTGTGTGTGAAGCCTAGTAGAGCCGATTATAGCCCATATTGATAGGCTTGTGTTACGGGACGTTGACGGGTCGTAACAGCGTGTGCGTTGCGTGCGTGACGCGTGTGTGTTGCACAAGTGCGTGCGTGGTGCGTGGGAGTTGCACAGGTCACGTGACCGAAGCGAGGAGAAGCACCGTACTCTTTACACCATGCATGGCCATGCATGGCGATGCATCGCCACGCCATGCATGGAAGCCGTCATGTGAGTTTGGCGAAAGGCGGGCCTTTGCTTACGGTACGCAGTTTCGCATCAGCTCATGATTCCCTCGATTCAAGAGAAGTCGCTGGCGTTGTTTTGGTATGCGCCAGCATACTGCTCTCAGCCTTCAACACCACAACTTTATGTACGTAGGCGTGACTCTTGATCTGATGCATGACTGACGAGCTAGGTGACAGTTTACATTCTCTGAGCAATGCACCTGCACGAGATCTGCACACGATGCAAAGCTTCGAGCAATGATAGCTTCGTGCAATGATGCACGAAGCTTTGCACGAAGCTTTGCATCGTTGTGCATTGGGTCGCGATCGTGGCCTGCAGCACGGTGTGGTGAAGACGAACCGGGAGGTGCGAGGAACTGGGACCATAGACGGTCAACGTGATCAGAGACGCTGGAGAGAGCTGGAAGCTCTGAGTTGAGACGGGACCAAATTGTAGTTCGTGCGATTTGGTGCGACTGCGACTGCAGTCGCATCATCGCATTCCAACAACGAACAACCACAGTCTATTTTACAAACTTCGTACTTTCTCGATAAAACACACGCGCAGGGCCGGCCAAGGCCCACCCACACTACTGGACTACTAGGGACGCTTTTAGTAGGACACTCTAGTGTGGTTTCTCCACAACGGCAGCCTTGTACCTTCACTGTCATAGATGACAATCGTGAGTATGTACAACCGTCTGCAAGTGTGACTTGAACACTAATGCTATCGTCCACTGCGCTGACTCTGTGAAGACCAATAGGGCATGCGTGAGTGACCTTAGCCAATTGATCGAGCAGCCGGCGATGCACGGCAATGCATCGCGATGCATTGCCATGCATCGCATCAGGCGTTCCATGCCAATTGATCGAGCAGCCGGCGATGCACGGCAATGCATCGCCAATGCATCGCGATGCATTGCCGTGCATCGCATCAGGCGATCCATGTCTGGTGATGTCTTTCAAGGCGTATGTAGCTGTATAATATGTATGACGTGTTGTCGACTTTGTCTGTTGCGACTTGGTATTTCGTCCGATGCAGCCACTTTTGCAAGAGCTTTTGCAAAATTATTTTGGTAGGGATTTGGCCTCATAGGTTGCGTATAAGTGCCTCCGTCTTCTACCTATTTAGGTAGGCTAGGGTTGTTATTGGGGTGGATTGACTTGTCGCAGACCACCACGCCCGCGCCGGCCGTGGGCGAAATCAAAACCGAAACCGGCGCTTGCAAGCGACGGTTGTCCCATGACAAGTCCCCGCCACCCCCTCATGACAAGCGACCCAAGACTTCCTCGTCCAAGAGGAAGACCACCACCTCGTCCGCCAAGATCGTGGAGATCGCAGGCTCGGATGACGAGTACGAGGCTGGGTCGACCGAGCCCGACGACGACCTCGGCGAGTTGGCGGACGCCATGTCCTCCGTGAGTTTCTCTTTTCTTTTACCTTTGTCCCCATCTAATTCCTACAGGTCCACGCCCGCTCTGAGTCCGTGGTGCTCTTGGATGGCGAGCCCGCGGAATTCCAGCTTGCCCGTCGTGACGCCGTGTTGAACCTCTCGTCGATTTCCGAGTGGGCGATCGCCCGCGATCGCCCGCGGCAAGCGGGCCTTACCCTCGCCGCCGGTGCCATGCCGACGGAGTGGAAGGTCATCGGCGTCCTGATCGATGACGCTGCCAAGGAGCACGGTCTGCAGCTGCAGCACCGTGCCGACCCTTCCAGGCGCCGCTCGGTGTCCGACACCACTCCAGACACCAAGGTCTCGAAGCGCAAGGTATGTTCCTGCAGTGATCAGTCTACCTTTCTTACCTGTTCAGTCCATATTGAGCGCGGTGTCCCATCGCCGGGTGCATCTGCCCCCGAGGCCCTGCCAGTCGTGTGTCAATCGCGCCGGCAAGGTTGAGAAGATGGCGGCGTTGGAAGTGGTTCCGTTCTTCATGTGTGTCACGGCCGACAAGGACCCTGCCTGCCTGGCGTGCCGGTGGCAGTCGACAACTTGCTCGTTGGTTCCGAAGTAAGTTTTTTCATTTTGGCAATCGCCAGCGATCGCCAGCAATTGTACTTATACCTTTGAATAGGGCCTCGAATATTGGCACCGCCCATTTCGACCGGGAGGTCCGTGAAGACGTGCTCTGTCATGATCCCGCCTGGATCCTGTCAGGCTCCGGCCGGTCGGTCCAATCGGCAGCCGTAGGCTGCGCAGGCCTTGCTCAGGAACTACTGGAAGTGGAAGGACTGCAACGTCATCGTCATCGCCATCGACATCGCCATCGACATCGCCATCGACATCGCCATCGTCATCGCCAACGTCATCGCCAACGTCAACGACATCGTCAACGACATCGTCCGCGATATCCCGAGAGGCCACTGGTATAAGAGAAGGGGCTTTGGCTGTTGTAGTTCTTCATCTGGTCTTACCTTTCATGCACCACGGGTAGCTGCCGAGTCCTCCAGAGCTCACTCTTGACATGCTCGGCGAGCTCGACGAGGTGTACACCACCTTGACGAGTTGAGCGGACATGCGCGCAGATTCCCTGGACGTCGCCCGGGTCCTGGAATGCATTCCGCACCTTCGCTACGGTATGTGCTCAGTGATACTCGTACTTCACTTACTCATTGCTTTAGGGATCCACCGGGCCATGATGGCCATGGAGTCGTCAAGCGCTGCTCGCCGAGAACGGCAAGGCATGGCTCCCACCGAGCCCCACGGCCCTCGCCGCTCCCCTTCGCCGAAAGGCAAGGGTAAAGGTCGGGCTTGACCTTTGGTCCCCCGACGCACGCTGGTTGCAAAGGGTTGAGTTGCGCTTGCGCTACTCTAGTCTTCGCTTAGTTCAGTCACGTGTCGTACGTAGGTAATGTTTCAATGTCTAGTAGATATCTTGTCAAGCAAGAGAGTCGAATTGCTTGAGGGTGTCGGTGTTAAGGATTTATGAATTGATCAGATCCATACGCTCTGAGGAGAGAGGACCACTGGCCCTCAGACCCCTGTTTATATATCTACAGTCTAATCTATTCTTAGAGATTTGCCACTGTGCTGTGGTCATGCTGAGGTGCGCTGAGGCCATGCTGAGGCCATGCTGAGGCGGCACAGCGCTGGGCTCAGCGCTCAGCAAAGCACTCAGCAAAGCACTCAGCAAGGGCTCAGCAAGTGGCGCAGCAAGTGGTGCAGCAAGTGGCTCAGCAAATGACACAGCAAGTGCGCAGCAAATGACACAGCAAGTGCGCAGCAAGTGGCACAGCAAGTGCGCAGCAAGTGGCACAGCAAGTGCACAGCAAGTGGCACAGCAAGTGCACAGCATGTGGAGCGGCAAGTGCGCAGCAAGTGCACAGCATGTGGAGCGGCAAATGACACAGCGAGTGGAGCAGCAAGTGGAGCAGCAAGGTACACAGCAAAGGTCACGGCAAGGTACGCGGCATGAGTCAGGCACAGGCATCACGTGACCAATCCTTTACACTGGTCTTTTCTTTCATTTTGCTTTACCTCCTTTTTTACCCAGAAAATACAAAAAACCCAAAAAACATTTAAAAATTTGTAAACTAGCCGACCAGCGATGCCAGAGCATACAGCGACTCATCCTTCATGCACTAACAATGGCAGTTTGCCCCATCCATACCAGACGCGACGAGCTCGTCGCGTGGCCTCAGCGATCGCCAGCGACCGCTTCAGTACCTCCTAATTAATATTGTGTCACGCCTACGGCGGTGTCACGTGGCGAGTAGCCGCTGCGCGGTGCTCAGAGTGCCACTGGTGCTAATCGCACCACTGTCTGTGCGCTGCGGCTGTGCCGCTGCGCGCCCTCGTCTTCCGCGTCGTCTCTTGTTGTATCTACATCGCTCGAATATTATAGTGTTCTCTCTATTCTCGCTCGTCGATCCTCGAGGCTCCTCGTAGTGCGGAACCTCGCTTTCCGCTGCGCGCCCGAGAGTTTCCCTTCCGGAGGTAGATCTTTGCCGATCCCGCCTCGACCTCTCAGTCCTCGTCTTCCTTAGGCGAGGGCGTCACATATTGTACATGGCGATCGCCAGCAATCGCCCTACCTCGATTACGCCTTAAACCAACCGACTGGCGTCGGTTGGTTTGGGCTTCTGAGGGTGCCGCGCGTGAAAGGCAAAGACCATGTCGGTTGCATTTTCGAGGCCGACAGCCGGCTCCCACGTGAACTCGTCCGGCGTATTCTCGTAACCCTTCCACTGCACCAAATACCACAGTGCCTTGTACCGCAGTTTGCTATCCACCACCGCTCTGACTTCAAACTCCTCTGCACCATTGATCACTTCCACTTCAGGCGCAACCTCTTCGCGACCCTCCCAAACATTCTGTTTGAAAGGTTTCAAGACCGATGTGTGAAACACATCATGTATCTTCATGCTGGGTTGTAACCCAACACGGTACGCTACGCCAGACACCTTCTCCACCACTGGGAATGGCCCAAGAAACTTGGGACCCAGCTTTTTGGACGGCCGTGTGGACGCCAGATTTTTGGTCGATATGAGCACCAGGTCGCCCACAACATACTCTGGTCCGTCACGATGGTTTTTGTCATAGGCCGTCTTTGCTCACTGTGCCGCGGCGCCAAGAGCCTCCTGCAATAACCGGTGAACTTGGGAAAGATCCGTTGCCAGCGATCGCCCAGCGATTGCCCACCCTGGATCTGCAATCGCCGCCAAGCGCCAGTTTGGATGAAAGCCCTTGTTTGCAAAGAAGGGGCTAACGCCGGTGCTACTGTGCCGGAGATTGTTATAAGCAAACTCCGCCATTGGCAGTAGCTCTGCCCAATCATCCTGTTGATAGCCGCAATACATCCGAATGTATTCCTCCAGACTTTGATTCACGCGCTCGGTCTGCCCATCCGTCTGGGGATGATACGATGTTGAATGATCAAGATCTATGTCCAACATCGCGCAGAAACTGCTCCAGAACTTTGAAATGAATTCAGACCCACGGTCACTGATGATGTTATCAGGCAACCCATGTTTAGGGAAGACATGGGTCACAAATTCTTTAGCCAGTTCCGACGCATTTGTAGTCGTGTACGTTGGCACAAAGATAGCCATCTTGGTCAGCCTGTCAACCACCACCAAGATTGCATCGAAACCCCCTGACTTCGGCAATGCCTCAATGTAATCCATTGATAACGAGCTCCATGGACGCGATGCGACTGGCAGTGATCGCAGCTTCCCAAATGGCGCTTGACGCGCCACTTTGCTACGCTGGCAAGTTGCACAGCTCCCCACGTAGTCCGCAACGTCTGCCTTGATTCCTGGCCAAGTGTAGTCTCGCTGGATTAAATCCATTGTCCGGTCCCTTCCAGGGTGACCAGCGAGAACATGGTCGTGATGACGTCGAAGCAACTTCAGCTGCGTAGTCCTGGCAATCGCCAGCGGTTGCTGTGACGCCCTCGCCTAAGGAAGACGAGGACCGGGAGGTTGAGGCGGGATCGGCGAAGATCTACCTCCGAAGGGGAGACTCTCGGRTGCGCAGCGGAAAGCGAGGTTCCGCACTACGAGGAACCGGGAGGATCGACGAGCGAGAATAGAGACAGAGCACTATAATATTCGAGCGATGTAGATACAACAGGAGACAACGCGGAAGACAAGGGGTGCGGCAGTACAGCCGCAGCGCACAGACAGTGGTGCGAAAGCGCCAGTGGCACTCTGAGCGCCGCGAAGCGGCTACTCGCCACATGACACCGCCATAGGCGTGACAGAACCGTGCACCGGCGACATCGGTCGCCACTCAGGGTTCAAACCATTGTTACGACCCGTCAACGTCCCGTAACACAAGCCTATCAATATCGGCTCTACTAGGCTTCACACACAAGACTTCCCTATTGTTCTTCCCCACAAACGGCGTACAGCCTTATTGTTCCTCTCCACACCTCGACCGCCTACGGCTACCACTCTTATTGTTCTTCTCCACACTTCGGTCGTCACTCTATTGTTCCTCCCCACACTTCATCCGCCTGCGGCCGCCTCCTTATTGTTCTCCATCCTATTGTTCTCCAAAGAACAATAGACCTTTGCCACCCAGGACAACCGCCAGCACCCGCCGGGCCAAAAGGTATATAAGGAGAGGGTCCAGAGGGCAGTTGGGTTCTTCTTCCCTTAAGGATCCAATATCATAAGTTACTCCCCATCTTCCTCTCGACTTGGCACATCTCTCTCTTTACTATCTTACTTGATATACACCTGTGCAACACCTGTCAACCTCTTCTGGCAAGCCCATCCGGGATCCTTCCTTGTCACTCATCGTCCCACAGCATAAAGACCATTATCTGTGCCACGTCACCTGGCTCTGGTCACACTCTCTGTGCCCAGGCCTAACAACCATCACCACCGGCGACGGTGTTTCAACACCTCGGGCAAGATCACTAGCCACTTCCTTTGACGGGCGCGCGCACGTGGTTGGAAGGAGGGCCCAGGTGTAAAGGGTGTTAGGACTTGGCTAGGTCACGGGGCAAAATAAGACTATACCGGCAAATAACCATTACCACTGGCGTGGTAATTGTACCCTTTTGGGCCAGTGGTAACTCAGTTGACTTTGCTGGCAGCTCCTTTACACCAGGTCGACCGATCGGTCATCAAATACCCGATGGACGACTAGCGAAGCGATCGCTGGCGATCGCCAGAGGTGCTGGGTACGACTTGCGCAACGAGCTCGTTGCGCTACTGAAGGAGGGGCTGCTGTTACGGGCCAGGCGGAGGGACAAGAAGGGGTTAACGGAGGGGTTGGGGAATACGGGGATTGGCCGCGGCAGTGCGCGGCGGGGGGATGTCTCGAACAATTGTACAAGCTCGAGTCTTCGAGAGCTTTAATCATAGGTTCTAAGCAAAGGCTACCCTAAACTCCCGAGACCGCTTCCTGGTGCTCGTCTTGCCCATTACTCGTTACTCTACTTGCCCACCACTTTTCCCGGCGATCGCCAGCGATCGCCAGTCGTCGACTTCACCAACGCGACTGATTTACTTCACCAACGGGACCTCGTCGCCACCCTAAATCCTCCTGGGGCTAGCCCTAACACCCGTGCGCAAGTCGGCTCGCCTGGACAAGTCCAAAGAGGTCGTGCATGACGACGAAAGCACAGCGAGCGAGTCCGAGGTCGAGTCGGAGAGCGAGTCCGAGCAATCCGACAGCTCTGGCAACTCGTCGCATGACGACGAGTGAGTGGGTCGAAGTCCTCGGTGCTAGGTGTGTCCTGCTCGTCTTTATATTCTCTGTGGGGATTATATGCACCCGCCTGTCCCGTCTAGCAGTGGTCTAGCATCACACAAATGACTGCCTGGCGACCGGTCGGCTCTCTGGCTGCTGGGCTGGGGACTTTATATCCACCGCGAACGGTTCAGTCCGCGGACAAGTCCGCGGACGCCTCCCAGCGGCTTGCGCGGTACTAAATACCAGTTGCCGATTCAGCCACCATTACCGCATTCTAACCACTTTAAGACGTAAGGTATAGGTGCAGTGGCGCCTCGCGAGGCGGTCCCCTCGCACGTGGCACAGCCGTAGGCGTGACACTGGCCCAGTCAGGGTAAAACCAGGTCGGGTGCACGGGAGACAGCGCCGACCAGGGCGGGTGTATGAGAAACATTTCCTCGAGCTACAGTAATGTAGTTTTCTCTGGCCCCGCCATACCCCCGATAACGCCGCTGCTAACCCCTTTGAGAAGCTCGTCATTACTCACAGGGATCCAAGTCTTCGGCAGCGGTGTGTTCCGTTAACGTTCGACCACGGCGATTCTGCGCGCCCCGAAGTGCACACCTCCAGTCTCTCAGATCGTCCGACAACTGTTCGGACTCGTCGTTGACATCTGTCACGGTAGTGTAGAGCTGATCAGCCGGGGTCGCTCCACCATCGTGAAGTCATACCATCTATTGTTAGTACCAAATCATCATATGCTGCTTCCATGAGTGCTTCAGCTTGTGTGTCAACCGCGTCCGGGTCGGCATCAGCTTTGTAGTCTGCGATCTTCTCGACTTTGGAGGTAAGTTGCTTCTGTAGGAACCCGATGGCGGCGCGCAAGCTCGTCATATACTGCTTTGCTGCAGGACTGATTTGCTGTTCTGACGACATGTGGAAGATACTGTATGGGCAAAGATGGACAGCCGGTCACAACCGGTCTAAGTAGCTACGCTACGGTCTTCTCACAGAAGTCCCTCCGATGAGATGCACTGCGACGCGAAAGGTCGTATCCTGCGAAGACAATTCTTCAGATACATCACGAGATGAGGTGCATCACGAGATGAGATGTATCACGAGATGAGATGTATCACACTCCGTCGATGTAGCGAAGAGCCTCTGACCTGAAATCATTCAAAGAACGGTGCCATACACCCTTGTCGTCACCCTGGTTTTCGAAGCCCAAGCGCCTTCCCTGAGAGTGCGATCACCAAGTACACATCGCATCGCTTCAGTAGAGTGCGTCTCATCGTACCAGGTCCTTTAAAGTGCTCTGCCTTATCAAAGGGATAGGTTGATTTGCAAGAGGTCATCTCGCTGAACACGCCTTCCCGCGCCACGTACCAATTAGCCTTCCCTATCGTAGGTCCCGAAGCCGGCTGGTGGATGGAGATATATATAGAGGCTGGAGCGCCACCGTTGCCTAGGGCAGAAGCAGAATGAGCGCACGCCCTAAGACTGGATCCGAGATCACCCACCCGGACCTCGTTCAAGCTGAGAACGCTGCTCGAGCAGTGATCAGGCATGTCTCGGGATCTCTGACTTCATCGGACGTGAACACAGCCGATTACAAACCAGGTGTCGACAAAAAGAAAGTCGATGAAACGTACAGGGCTCTGGTGAACACTTACTCGTCGGGCTGTGCCACATTGTCTGGTGGGTGACGTCAGGCGGCATCGTTACAGCAAGACTCATTGACTATGCGTTGTGGGCAAATCCGCCGAGTTGCGTGTAAAGTGAGGGTAGTATGCACTTTTCTCTTTTCCCTGCGCTTTAATGTATTCTTGGAGCAACATGCACATCTCTCAGTAGGTTTGTATGGCTTCTAGATCTCCTAGAAAGCAAGTGACAGCGCTCTGCTGAGCAGCAAGCACTAAGGGGTTTGCGGCAGTGTTATTTGGGAGGCCTAAACGAAGCTAGTTGTGGCCTGAACGCGAGCCTACTGCTTCTCACCCTCACTTTATACGCATTTCGCGTTTTAACCTGAAACGCATAGTCAATGAGTCTTGCTGTAAACAGGTGCTGATGACGCAGACATTGACCCCACAATTGACCTCCTTGGCGAGTATCTAGATAGCATGCGTGCGATGGACGCAGCCAAGACACGCAACAACCGAACTGATGACTTGGATTACGTAGACGCCTCCTAGTAGTGTGCGATTTTGCACATTTCAGCCGATCTGTCACCTTAGCTACGATATGCAACAAACTGCAGACTCCGAGATTGTATCGCACCATACATGGTGCACACCTTATCCAGGTGAACACGCGCACCCGCTGCGTGTCCACACATGTGTGGTGAGGTTCACGTGACCTTGAATTGGGACTTGGGCGAGCTGCCTATTGTTCATTTATGCATCGCTTTACATCCATAAACACGAGGTCCTTGCTACTCAAGGTCCCTCGTTACAACATGGCAGGCGACGTCAGGGGAAGTGCTTGTGCGAAGGCGACCGACAGCATGCTCAGTCATCATCCCACGACCGCCAATGGCAGGGTGAACAAGCACATCACCAGCACCTGCATCGACCAATGTTTGCAGCCATGGTGTTGGAACTAAAACACGCGTCAACGTGTTCCGCCGCTCCAGGCCGGACTCCAGTCAGACTGAAACGACAGAATAGAGGATGCGTGCAGTAATGACATAGCTACCATTAATCCAGGTTATGCCGCCGGCTGTCTACTGGGGAGGGACTCGGTGTTGTCAATGGCGACGATTGGAAAACTTGCGTGTCAGCGCCATTGCGCCGTTAAAATGATTTATCACGCAGCGCCCATTCGACAGACTTGCATCTAGTGTTCTGCCCCTAGTGTAGCACGAAGCAAAGTGACCGCAGGTCGCAGCTGTGCCAGATTCTCCAGCCCAGCTAGTCGCTCCACCACCGCCATGATTCGCGCGCGCTGTTCCTTCGCCACCGCTCTCGCTGTATCACTCGCAACCGACTCGCTGTTCTGGTCATCGCGACGGGTCTCGGTGCCATCTAAAGCGGTAAGGTAGACTTCCACGGTGTCGATCAGGTCCGTTGCGAGGCGTGGGTATGTCAAGGCGGCTTTGCCAATGTAGCTGGCGAGTCGAACGAGGGTGTCGGTAGGTTGCGTTGTGCTTGGCAAGAGTTCTGGCAGTGCCGAGTGAACGGCCGCATCAACGAGAGCAGCGTCGCCCAGGGTCAGGGCGACGATTGCGACTCTTGTCGTCAGCACAGCCGGAGCTGTGCTGGTGGCCAGTTGGGACAACACCGCATCGAGCGCAGCGTCAACGCCCCAGGTGTCGATGCAAGTCGACATCAAGCCCAAACTGACCAAGCGATCTGTGGGGGCTTCGGGGTGTAGCAATGCTTGCACTTCTGTCCGGACAAGACTGGGCAAGTCTGGAATTATGGCTACAACTGCGGGCATGAGCGTGGCTCTTCATGCATGCGCCGGGCGTACCTTGTGGGTTCGCATCGATCATGACACCAACAGTACTCAGTCGCGCCCCCAGGGCACCCGTATCTATCAATGCACTGAGCAACACGGGCTCAAGGCCAGAGCCGGGTCTCAGCAGTCTAGCGATCCGATGCGCCGTCAATCTGAGGATCGGGTCAGGAAAACCTGAGCTCAGGACGAGAGTCTGCAAGACGTCGAGATGGATGGCAGAGAAGAGTCTGGGGCAGGTCAGCCTGAGTTCTAGCAACGAGGCAGCTGCCTACCCCTGCCGTGGTATCTCGTCACAAAGCCAGCTGACTACTCGGCCCAAGCACCAGCTGAGTAGCGGTTGTGAGTAGTATGACAGACCGCCTCGAAGCGTGTCGAGGTCAATGACGCCCGCAGTAGCAGCTGCAATGGATTGTTGGATCAACGTCGATGAAAGCTTGAGGAACGTAGCCGGGCTTGTAGCACTGCAGAATGTCAGCGTCGTCCGAGGCACAACACTGCGACCTACAAGAGAACCTCGTCCTCGATACCATCAGGACCAAACTATCGAGCATCAACCAGCGCCCATGCTTGAGAGGACGAGGCGTACCAGAGCTTTGATCCATCCGTTAAGACAAGTCTTCTCTTCATCCGAGAGCTCCGCCAGTGATTTCACTCGACTCGCATCCATCATAACGTACGAATCGGGCAACTGCTCATCGTCAGCTGTACCGCACCAAGGTAGTCTATAGGCTATTGACCGCGAACATCGCCTCTATCACTTCGTTGAGAACGACGCCCTCACCGAATCGAGTCAAACAACCCTGCGGGTCCTCCGCCCGGCTGCCAGGATCATCGTCGGGAGCGGCTATCGTCTCGGACAAAAGTGCGTTGGACAACACACGAGGAGGGATGATTGAACCGGTGATTGTCAAGAGTGACGGATGTGACGTCAGGATTGGGAGGAGGTCATCTGGTGGAGGGACCGAGTGCGCTTGCTGAAGGTGCTGCGGGGTGTTAGCATTCGTGCGAGGATGCGGCCGACTGACTTGTAGCACCTCGTTGGCGAAGGCGTGGTGTAGCCCCGGGGTGAAGATGAAACGGTGGACTAACGCGCCAAGTTGTGGTTTGTTGGCACGGCAGAGTCGGCTCTGCAACCAGTTAGCGGCTGCTTAGGCATCGTGCTGTTCACATACCACAAAACCTTCCTCAGTCATGTCAAACTCCATGCCATCATCCTCAATCGGTTGGACGAGACCAAGATCCAGAGTCTCGCTGGCAGAAATCAAACCGCGAGACACCAAGCTCTGGGTAAGCAACGTGAACAAAGGCTTGATGTGTCTATATCAAGTCAGTAATGTCACAAGTCTAGGGCGGAGACGCACTCTTCACGCAGAAAGCCTTCGTCATCGTCCCCATCGGATTCGGCCAGCAGCTGAACAAAGCGTTCACGCGCAGCGCGGTCGAAATTCGCTGCTTGGGCTGCGAGCGTCGGATCACTGAACAGAGTTGACAGCACACGAGGCAGTATGCCATCCTGAAGCGGTGAGCACAGCACCGAGACGTTGAATGGACATACCGGATACGAGCACGTCACGTCACTGGTGATCGCTCCGTCTCGCCAAGCACCAAGCAAGCCCGCCAACCCACTGATGAGGAACCACAGTGCTGTCTCGTCCCGCTTCTTGCCATGACTAGGCACAAGTCGTAGTGAGGCCTCAATAATGTGATGTAGCAGTGCATGGGAGTCTTCCGTGAGATGACTGCCGAGTTTGACGATGGCTTCGAGTTTGGCACTGACCGTTGCCTGTGCATTGTACTCTGTCGAATCGTCTTGTCGCCGAAGTGCGTCCGCGACTAGTACAAGTACGGGACCAGCTAGCAGAGGTGATGGCCCAGGCTCTTCTGCTGCTGCGTCTTTCACGGCTGGTACATCGACGACCATGGGGACGGCGTCTTCAAGTTGAGGAGCAGGCAGGATCCCGCTCGCGTCTCCAACAGCTGCCAGGGCGACAATTAGAGTCCTGTGAAGGGGCTCTGCGCCCTGTGCTTGTAACGCTGGAAGGAGGTTTGCCGCTGCCAATGCCGTTTGGAATGGGATCGGGTCTGGTGCGAGATTTCCGACGAGACGCGTGAGCAATGACGTGAGGCCCACATCGGAAATGGAGAGTGAAGCCTGGATCAGGGGTGTAAGGAGGGCAAGTGTCGGTCGCGCAAGGGGTGGCGAGGAGGATGAAGCCGCCGTATGGAGATTGATGGGCGTGAGTGTTGCCGGGAAGGGCGTGGTGAACAACGGCAGCGGCGGATCAAGCAATAGAGCGCTGAGAGCTTTGAGGACATTGAGCGATGGTAGAGATGCTGATGCGCGAATAACAAGAATCGCGATGGAATCTGATGAGATGAGAAGCTCTTGCAGAGCTGTCCGGAGATATGCGATGAGGATCGTCGGAGGGTGTTGCTGTCCCCAGAGAAGTCGCAGTAGGGTTTCTGCGGCATGTCAGCCATGCTTTGGACAGCGGGAATGCCTTGGCTCACCAGATAGATGATTGTCGACCTGCGCGACCGTCAATCCATCCTTGTCGGCAGCTGCTTGCACCAGCCGAGCCCACTGGACGTGCATCGACATCAGCACCGACTTTCGCATCTCTTGCGACGCACCTTGCTCGCTGATACAGCCTTGGCATAGGCCAGGCTTGTGACGGCCTCTACCAACATGACTACCTCGTCAGAGTTCCCGGTATAGACGATACGACGGCAGAGTGCGCGTACCGGCTTGATGAGCATCTTCGTCCACTTTCACGTGTGGCTTCTTCTTGACATCTTCGAGCTCTGAACGTCTTTATCCTGCTGTCCACGCAAAATGGTCACGGGCATAGCTTGCAGGCGATGCGCACTGCTCAACCCGAGGACCAGCTGGCGTCTGGGAGCCAAACGGACCGTTTCCTCCCAACCTGGCGGTCCGAGCGATCCATCGAGCGATCTGCGCGAGCTCATGCGACATGTCGCTCAAGTCAGTCTCTCATTGCCGTCTGATGTCTGAAAGGTTACTGATGCATATTAGCCAGTAGCGATCGTATCCGCCGCGCTGCCAACATCGTTCCACGGCGCAACCCTGTCCTCCCTCACCTCCGTCGCTCTGCACCCACAACCACTCGTCGCGTTCTCCCTGAGATTACCATCGCGTATGGCAGACGCACTGCGGCATATCCTACCCCCTTCCAAGACAAGAATATCCATCAGCCTTGTCTCGACGAGCTTACGCGACACTGCACGGGCGTTCTCAAAGCCTATAGAGTCGCATGAGCCGTTGTATGATGATCGGGTGATATGGGGCAGGACGAGAGAGGAGGGATTGCCGGTGGCTCAGGGTGCAGTGGGTAATTTGATCTGCGAGGTGGCGTATTCGCTGCCTCTTGGTGACCTGGCGAAGGGGTCGGCAGACGTGCCAGAGGGTAGCGAGATGTTCGTCTGCAGAGTGGTGAGGGTCGAGCCGGGGGAAGAAGGGGTCGAGCCGCTCTTGTATCTACGGCACGAGTTTGTACGGCCAGGCGAGGTGATACAAGAGTCGGTACGGTGATGCATATATTCCACAAAGCCCTGGGTCAATACACATATAGCTACTCATACCCATACTTCTTCCTTGCGCCGCGTTCGACCAGCCAGCCAAGTGGCGTGTCGAGGACCCAGTGCGCCAGCCGGTAGGGCATCTCGGGCAACCACACGATCGACCTGGGCGACGTCTGAAAGCCCGGGATGCGCAGATGCAGGCCCAGTGCCGACAAGCCGGGCAACGAGAGGTACAGGGCGCTAGAAGCAGGCAGCGACGATTGCTCAATGATCTTGGCCACGACTGCAGAGGTCAGCAGCAGATCCGCAGCGATACTAGCACAAACACGAACCTTTCTCAGGCGTCAACTTGAGTTTCTTGAATGAGTCCTTGGCCGGGTCGACTGCCGGGCCTTTGGTAGCGAGCTTGTCCCTGAATCCGGTGTCGACCGTGCCCGGCAGGATCGCTTGAGCAGGCCTTATCAGAAACTCTCCTTCACAGACCAGAGCCGACATACCAAGGAATCGCACACCTTTGCCCGAGCATTCCAACTTGGCAGCCTGCATCATGTTCAAGCCTGCGGCTTTCGTCGCGCCGTAGATTGCGCGAGTGGGAGCCGGGATCAGAGCCGCGACGGATGACAGGTGGTGGATCAACGGCTGGGAGGAAGTGCGCGCCATAAAGTCGACCTATATACAGTACATTAGGTCACCACACCGCTCAGACAAAGGTACTGACAAATGCTGCGATTCCGAGAGCCACACCGGTAAAGTTGACATCGGCGCAGCGCCTCGCCTCGTCGCGCAACCGTCCGAGTCCTTCTTCCGTTGGCAGACCATCCGGTTCTTCGTTTTCGTCACGGCCCACATCCAGTTCGTTCGAGGCGATTTCGAGGATGGGCTGGATAGACGGTAATCCGGAGATGAGATGAAGCGTGTCAAGCCTGCCCCACACTATGTGGCGTCAGTCATGCAGCTCACTTTATGCACGCGAGAGGTACTCACTCATCTCAATCTCCCATCTGATCCTCATGAGATCCGCCGGGTTGGTGACATCTCCTTGGCAAGCATGAACCGTCTTGCCCCCAGCAATCTCTCTGCACCGACGAAGCACCTTTGTGAGTTCGCCGGGACGCCTCGCTACAATGTATCTGTCCATGAAGTCAGCATCAACAGAGAGAGTTTGGGCCTCGCTGTACATACACCTCCCCTCCACGCTTTGCATACGCATACGCCAGCTGCTCGCCAATGCCCGAGCTCGCACCGATGATCAACACCCGCTCGTCCTTGATCTGGCGCTTGGGTGTCGGCTCAGTCGTAAGGCTCAAGGCCAGCAGTGTGATGGCGAGTGCGGCCGTAGTATACGGCCCTATCGAACTGAACAGGTCCATACTGGCTGCTGTGCCAAGCAGGACAGCCAACACGCCCAAGAACATGTTCGCACAAGACGTGGGGCTCCAAGCTGCAGTGTGGCACGGCTGCGACCGACGGTATGCAAGTGATACCATGTCCAACATTCTCAGTACTTTACAGCCTGCATGCCCTCTGGCGGTTTGATCTCCGTCTTCTCTGCGCAGACGATCAGCCATGCGTTAGATCAGCTCGCACCCAAAACTCACTCTTGCCAATGTCCGCCCAATCGGTGCTCAGCGTCGTCCCGCCGCTCTCGGTAAAGCTCTTGACCATGGCCCGGCGCGTGTCATCATTGGCATCGGCATAGATCTTGGCAAACAGCTTCTGCAGCTCGCCTTCGCCACCAGCATTCTGCAAGCGTCAGCAGTGAATCCACCGTGACTGTCGCTTGCCACTAACCGGATCCTTCACCGCCCCTTCCTCCTCCTTGGGCTCTTTCAGCTCCTCGTTGACCAACGAATCCCAGTTCTTCTTCGGCTTCTTGGCCGCACCCGGGGCGGGAACAGGAGTGGTAGTCGGTTTGTAGGCTGGAGTGATGGCTACGAATGTCAATTTCAGCTGTGGACAACTGACCCCACTTTACTTACGTGCAGCAGAAGTACTAGCCGTCGGTCCACTCGCAAACAGCCCTGGCCACCGCTGCGGCACCTTTTTAACCAATGAAATCTCAACCTTGACCGCCGTTACCGAGTAGGCGCTCTGCTCCGCGTCGATATCGGCGTACAGTGGGTCAATCGTCTCCGTCGCATCGTTGGGCAGAAGGATGGTCGCCTATGACATAGTGTCAGCTACGTCAGAATCACATTTGCCAGGAAAGTGTCATAAAACCTGCACATCGACCCTGCCAAGTCTGTCCCTTGTCCGCTTGGGCGAACCCGTCTCGCACTTTGTGGGCCCAAGCCCAGTGCGCAGACTGGAATTTCACAAGCTGTGGACAGGGTTCTTTCTGATATCGACAGCTGCCCATGCCAATGCCATTCACGTACGAATCGGCGCTCAAGTCTTAGATAACCTTGCCGCCAGTCATGCACGCGATGCAGCGGACAGCAGCGATGCGCAAGGAAATCAAGCGCCAAAGCGGGTTCGCAACCTGACGGTCTCCAGTGGAGGACTGGCCGGAACGACTTCTCGCAGCCTGGAAGACGTTGACGTGGATTTCAACGACCAATTTGGAACGAACGGAGCGGGTTGTGGTACAAGCGCACTTGCACTGCTCGGCGCGGAACACTGCTGCGACCTGTGTGCCTTGGTCAAAGTGCCTCAGGCTTTACGCCTGACGACTTTCGCCAAAGGGACGGCCGATCACACAATGCTACCTTGCTCATGATGGACAATGTTCTGCGATGACACAGCCACGCACTGCTGGAAAGTCAGCTGCCTTGGCTGTCAGGCAGAGTTTGTCGGCAAAAGCAGCTGACGTCTAAGGTGTCGTCTGCTCAAAGCAACGCATCTAGAGTCCTATTGATGAGCTGCTCATCAGGCGTCTGCATTCCGTGCAGGGCCCTCCGCCCTCGCCGAGCCATCACCCGTCACCGCTCACCGGGATCTTATAAATGCAAGAGCTGGCTGCAAGAATTACCAAACTTCGCCTGAAGATTGGTAACTCTGGATACAGCTCCAGCCCCGAAACCATCGACGAACATGATCGGGGCCGAGTCTCACAGTTCATCGGTTGAGCAGCAAGAGGGCGTGCGACATTGACAGATCATAGTAGCTTTGGTCTCCGTCTTGGAAGCTGAGTAATAGTGCCAGGCTAGCTGAAGAAGAGTTATGGCCGTTTGCCTGACAATCACCTGCAATTCGACCTGCTCGCAGTACTGGCGACTGTATCACAGCTAGACCGAGTGTAGCTGTGAACTCCGTCATCTTTGCGAGCTGTCACCACAGTGCACGAATGCCAAGTCATCGTGCCCGTCGGTCGCAAGCGCGAAAAGCAACAGTCTGTTGCGGAAAGGTTCACGAGAGAGCTCAAGTCGTCAACTGTAATGCGCTTCAGAAGCAAAGCTACGACATTTGAACTGACTCGCCCGCCGTTCGGTGCACGGCGAGTGCGTCAAGCAGCAGATAGCTTAGCCACGACCGTCCAGTGAGCCCTGAGGGCGCCCGTCCTCACACAGCAGAACCGCCTTAACAACGCTCAGCAACAAAGCCAAAACAATGGACGGCTCCCTGACATGAACCGTGCCGTCCCTCGCTCCTGAAAAGCGCGATCTATTCGTGTTTCCACCGAACGAGTTCGTGTTACTCTGCCGTGACGCCTGGCCGTCATCACCGACCCATTAGTGGTTTCTGCAATGATCCGCGATGACCTAGGAGGACATTGGTTGACCACTCGAAGCCCCGCGTCTGACTGCCAGCGCTCGAAGAGAGCAGAGCCGAATCACGAGAACGGTTTTGTAAGTCGACGGTGTCTGCGCAACGACGCAATCCGCGAGTGATTCCATAGCAGAGACCGACTGTTGAGGTCATCCGATCAATACATCGACGCTCCACTCGAGGCGTCGTAGGACCGCACCAAACGGAGCTCAAAGTCAACCCGCACTCTGGAAAGACGATCTCGTACGACTGTGAAGACGCTAGCGAGTCTTTTGCGCGTAAGCAAGCACTCGATGTCTCCTAAACCAGCTCGTTCAGCTGAAAGTCAAGATCCGATCGGAATACTCGTCTGGATGCACTCGAGCGGTTAGATTGAGCTCAGACTTGTCCGAAATACGACATTGCCAATGGTGTTGCGCGTCTCAGCATCGACTGAGAGCGCCATGGTGATCTGTACAGTCAGGTTATCACGGACGAGACGCCCCACCTGTACCACCTGTACAGGCAGTAGCTATGCCTCAGGCGCGGGTGAGGCCAGCGGATAAAGCTGCAAAGCAGAGCGAAGCGTCGACACCCTAGCGGACATCCTGTCCACCGGCTAGACCTTCGATGTAGCTGGGTTATCCAGCTAGTAGTGCCGCCGTCTGTAGGAACCGTGTGAGATCAGAACCACAAGGCTGTTGACCATCCTGGCACGGGCATGTCATACTGGCCAAAGTATAACTAAAATATTGCGCTCGGATAGTCGAAGCTGTCGTTATGTACGAGCTAGCTTGGACAGCGGTTTAAAGATGAATGAAGATCCATCTGGAAACGCCCAATCTTGCAAGCTCGGTCCCCAACGATCCTGTCCATGTTCTGATCTCCCGCGCGACAGCCAGTAACGAGGTTGAGACGAGTCAAGCGGCATAAGACGGCAATCCTTTGCGCAATTGACGGCCTCGGGCCTGACACCGATATGTGATAGATGCAGATGGTTGAGTCATGACCTCCCTGTGATCTACAGCATGCTCGCGAGACGACTAGTATGTCTAAACCTTGCGAAACCACGGAGCCGAGAACCATGGACTAACAGAGCCAGTGACTCATCTGCCTCGGTGTATCAGGACAGACTCGTCAAATCGTAGCATCAGAGGACGAAACGCATTTGAGCTGATATCGAGCTTATTGCGGATACGAGAATGCACATTCAAATCTCAAAGGCAACAGCTCTGAGCGATGCCGGTACACTGGATGCAGCTTACCGCAGCTTGCGTATTGATCTGTGAATGAATCGCGCCTGCGCACGTTATTCAGTTGATCATACGCTAAAAGCAAGCATGCCTTCACCAAGAACCATCCCCAAGTTACCCAAACGGCCACCAGATCACTCACCGAGGTTGGGTGGAAGCGGACGGACACTTGATCTTTTGTGAGGCCCTTGATGTAGAGCGAGACGACGACCTTGGTGTCCGACTGGTAGAAGTCGTGCCTGGAGTCCGCCTCAGTTTATACATGATCACCATGTGTCCCGCTGCGTACCTGATCCCGAGCGACATGACTGCTGGCCTCGCGGCTCGTCGGAGGCTCATCCATGCTGGACTCGCTCCTGCCCTGTTCTCTCCGCTATCTTCTACGCCGATCCCTTGCTAATCCAATTCGACCACGCTACAACCCCGTAATTATCAAATTCATTGTTATACGCCATCGCAATCATCAATCGCAATCTGCCGCCGTCGCCGCCGCCGCCGCCGCCGCCGCCGCTGTGACCGCGCTTCCCGAGCCAAACCCTGAAGGAACCGTCATCCGTCAGCGACGGCGAGTGACGCAGCGTATCGGATATTACTAGTCCGTATCTGAAACGACGCAGGGCATCAGGCATCAGTCGATCGCACCCGTTGCGACTCCCTGTGCCCCACGGCTGACCGCGAGGTGAACGCAGAGCGGATGAGCGGGTGGGTGATCAAAGAGGCACGACGCTAAACTCGACTTGGCCGGGCACTCCCCCGGGAAAGGAGGGTCCCTCATCGCAGTGTTTGGGTGTGGCCGACCAGAGCCGCGCAGTACCTGCAGCGCACAGACTGCACGCGGCTACACTCAAAGGGGGGATCACACACACGCACACGCCGCTGGCTCGCGTGGGCCGCAGCAGCAGCAAAGCAGTTTCAGACCCGATCACGACGGCCGCGCGCGCTACGAGCACCGCACCAACGCTCAAGCTAGCTAGCAGTCAGGCCTGCATCCACGACTATGGACGCTCCCAGCGCACTCGAGCTCTCACCGGTCGAGCTCAAACCCAACCCGCTCGCCCTCGAGACCAATCCGTACGCGATCGACCCGAATACAAGTCAAGGCCCGGCAGCGTATCGTCAGCAATCGTCCTCGTTCAGCAGTGCAACCTCGGCCTCGGCTTCCGGTGCTTCGTTTTCAAGTGTCGAAGACGGCTCGTTGCCTGCGATCAGCCGCGACTTTGCCCGCACCCAGCCAGACGACTCGAGGCGGCCAAAGACGGCCGGAGGGCTCTTGCAGCGTGGAGGCGGTTGGAGTGATTTCAGTTTCAACCAGCAACAACATGGCAACAGCGGCGGAAGCAGCACACCCGTGTTTGCCGATCCGTTCGGGTCCAGCAGTACCCACCCTTCACCCTCGCTCGCACCGCCATCGACCCACTCTCAAGATGGGATCGACCCTCACCACTCGGCACGTCGGGCTTCAGAACCTCACTTTCTAGCGCAAACAGCCATCTCGCTGCCCTCGCACGTCCAGTTCTTGCAGGCAAACAACGTACCACAGCACTGGATCGCAACGGCGTATGCGCAGCCACCACCAGGTTACCCTGCGTACTCTTTCATCTCGCCGTCGGGTGATCGTCCGCAGACGTCGGATGGGCTGCCACCACCCGCCACGGCGCCAGCAGGGTATCCGTACAGCTCCAGCGCTACTGCCGGACCAGGCGGCCAACTTCCATCGCGCTCCCATCCTCCCCCTTCAATCACCCAACTCCGCACTCAATCCCTCATCCACCCACACCCAACCGACTACTTTACACCGCCACCGCGAGCGCATTCACTCGACCACGCCCGCTTCGGGATCCCTCACCCGCACCCACACTCGAACCCGGCGCATCCTTACGGGCCAGCGCACGTCGCCACACCGCAACAGCCAAAGAAGCGGCCCCGCCGTCGGTTCGACGAGATTGAAAGGCTCTACGTTTGTGGCTTCAACGGGTGTGAAAAGGCGTATGGAACGCTGAACCATCTGAACGCGCACGTCAGTATGCAGAAACATGGCGACAAGAGGCTGCCTGGCGGTGAGTCCTTTTCGCTTTACGTTGGGGTTCCCTTGGTGCGGCGTGAAGCGGTACAGGGTGCTGCTTGGGTTGGACAGCTGACAGAAGCGTCGATGGCCATGAGAGCCAATGTGACCGATGTGCACATCAGGGCGGCACAGGCTCGATGCCATCTTGCTTATTGTTCAGCGCAAAGCACGGGGTCTAGCTTTGCTTCGTAACACCGCGTTGCTGCACAGCGACGGAAGAGAATTCTGCCGGCCTCGTGAGAGGTATCGTCATCAGCGCGTGAAGCCCGGTGTTAATTCGGCCGTCGCCACGCCAAGAACCAAGGGCATCACATATGCTTGTACGCTACGTTGCAGTTGGTTTTGCCTGGAGCACACCTCCCTGGTGGTCTTGCGTGATTGTGCCGCTGAGACACATGATCAACCGGCGCCTCCAGGCATGACGGCGTGCGCATAGCTTGGAGAATCTGTACGATGCTCTGCTTGCTGTGATTGCAATACGCATCCGATGCTCTCTGCACCGCAGGCAATCCAGTGCCAGTCACTTGGATTGTATGACGCGGCGTCTCGGATTGTCCTGCGCCTTTCCTCACGATCACTATTGGATACGAGCTGACGTGGTAACAGAATTCAAAGAGCTTCGCAAAGCGTGGCGTAAGCGCAAGCGCGAGCAAGCCGCCATGCAGTCTGCTACATCCGACGGTTTCGAATCCTCATCCGACTCGCAACACCCGCGCCGCGACTCTGACCTGTCCGTCGCGGGCGACTACTACCGCCCCGCACCCTACCATGCCATCATGCCCATGCCCATGCCGCTCCGCCAGCCGCCGTCACATGAATACGAGTATCACGATGACTCGCGCCCGACGTCGAGCTCTAGCGTCGCCTCGGCGTCTTCGGCCTCCTCATTTGGCGGCCCTGTCCCCGGTGGTCCGTACGCGCAACCCCAGCCGGGTCGGCGAATGCACCCGCCCTCGCATGTTCCGATCCCGCCTCAGGCTCAGGCGTTCCAGCCGCTAGGGGAGGACTTTGCAACACCGACGCAGCTCAATCCGCATGCGCATAGCCACGGCCACGGCCACGGTCAGTCGCTGCCGACGTTGAGCGCGGGAATGGAGCCTCCGCCCGTTCATCTCAATCACGGGCATGGTGGCAGCGGAGGCTTTGGTCTGCTGTCGGGCGGAGGGAGCGAGCTGGCGTTCGGGCACTGAGAGGCTCGGCGTTTGCGAAGAAAACACACCAAGCAAACAGAGTCTGGTGTAGAGTGAGCGATGAGGCGAAGGGCGACTGTATAGTACGACTTTTGGGAGGTTGGAGAGGACGGTATAGTGCGTGACGAGCAGTGTAGAATCGTGCATCGCGAAGAATGTATGAATACGTTTGCTAGACTAGACCGGCGATGCGGCATCGTCAGTGGCGTGCAAGTGGGAGCTTGTAGGCAGTGGTGTGGGACTGCTGATGCTGCGGCGTGCCGGCTCAGACAGGGTGAGTCTGCAACGACTCTGCAATCTCTCGCTACTGATCTCCCTTGCCCATGTAAGACCACGTCCCGTTGCTTGCTCATCACTACCTCGAGACACGGAACGCATGCCACCTCGCCCATGCAGCGATCCGCGTCCGGCCTCGGCGACTCCTATCCTTCTGCCTCCCTTGGCCATCGGACACCGGTGCTCGGCGTCGCTCTGACACCCCATCCGGCCGAGTGACGGCGCCATTGACAGCACTGACGGCTAGTGACAGTCTCGTGGCGGCACAAGCGCCGAGCTTGCGCTTAGTCGTGTGCTGTCCTTTACGGGCGCCCACGCGGGCTGCGCCAAACCGCGCAAATGACGCTCAGAGGTCCGTGCAAGCACTTGCTGGCGGTAAGGAGGTCTCAATGTCTGGCACTAGCGCGATCGCCCTCAAGCCGAGGAGGTAAAGGGATGTCCGTCCCAGTTTCAGGCCTTGGGCTAACACACAAAGGCGTGAACGGCGACGTCACATCCCGTTGCGCTAGTGCCGACGCGTGCGTTCATGTTGACGGCGCGCAGGGGGCAGAGCGGTATAAAGATGGGGACAGCGAGCGCTCACTCTCTTCCTCATCAGCTCATTGATTCCTGTCTCACAATCACACACTCAGCATCTGCTTTATAGCACCCCACATTCGTTTAACAACTTTCCAATCTTCTCACAATGCTCTTCTCGCGCGTTCTCTTCGCTCTCCCCTTCGTGGCTGTCGCCTTGGCCGCACCCACCGCCCTCAAGCCCCGCGATGTTGACGCTTTGGCCGTCGTGACCGACCTCAAGGCTGCCATCGTACGTCGTGCTCGTACCTCCATGACCAAGCTGACCCAATGTACAGGTTACCCCCGTTGCCGCCATCAAGGCTCAGGTCAACGTCCAGGCCGTCGTCGTCGAGAACCTCGGCCTCATCAACACCGCCCTCGTTGCTGCCCAAACCACCCTCTCGGCCGGTGGCGTCGACCTCAAGGCCATTGCCGCTGTCGGTGCTGGCAAGCGCGACATCGCCGAGTGGGTTTGGCGCATCGGGTCTTGGTCTGAGCTGACAATATGCAGGCGTGAGCTCGTCAACGACGTCGCTGGTACCGTTGCCGACATTGTCCGCGAGGTTCTCGAGCTCGTCGACGCCCTTCCTGAGGACATCGTCTCGATCCCTGTTGTCGTACGTGCAGTTGCTCCCGATGAAGACTCCGCTGACTCGCGTTAGGCCACCCTCCTCTGCCAGATTGACACCGCCTTGACCCTCGTCCTCAAGGGTGTCGAGTTCATTGTTGCCGGTTAGTCGCCTGGTTCGAACTAGCTGTTCATCGCTGACTTTGTCAGGTGTCCTTGCTCTTGTCGGTGGCCTCCTCGCTGATGTCAAGGGTCTCGTTGGCGGCCTCGTCGGTGGTCTTCTCTCGGGTCTCCTTGGTGGTCTTGGCCTCGGCCCTCTCCTCGGTGGCGGTGCGTCACTTGACAGTCCCTAGCTGTGCTGACTATCACATAGTTACCGGTCTCCTCGGCCTCTAAGCTTCCAATGGGAGTTGCCACTTTGAGTGTAGCGTAGTCTAGAGCTTTACTTGCGTCGTCTAATCCCCTATGCGACTTTGCCCGCACACATCCAGTGGTTGCTCCTGGTTATCGTGTCTGATATGGTAGATCAGTCCTTTGTTGCAAATGTCATTGTTTAGTTTGCCGCGCAGACGACCCGAGATTCCAGATAAAAAGGAGCACTGCCCTTTGATACAGAGCGGCAAGTGAACATACGGGTCGACGTGCTGAGCATAAAAGGGTGTGACCAGCTCAGCAATGCCTACCGCTCCCAAGGCAATCATGAGCTTTACACTGTGGTTCCCAGCTCTTGGCCATGTCGATCCGACCAACGAGTCAGACGCAGCAGCACACACAATCGCCATCGGAAGTCGTGGCACGAGGGCTTGGCTGACGAGTATCGAGGTTTATGATAACGATAAGATCCGACCATGTATCAAGACCTGGAATCCCGCGTCACATGTTCATGCGCGTGAAGATATCGACACTGCATACGCCACTGATAGTGTCGCGACGCTCGACAACCTCCTGACCAAAGCCGAGTCCCGGGTCATGGCAGCGATCAAGCTTCGTGACAATCTGAGCGACGAGCAACTCGCTAAGAAGAGTGAAAGCTGGAGGGCGCTCGTGGCATCGCAAGCGGGCGCATAGTAGCCCATCAGCGAGATGCATGCGTGAGGTTACTTGGGACGCCATGCTTCCTGGTGCAGCCTCAGTTGGTGACGCCACAGCGTGTAGGGTCTCACTGGGGTCGTGTATGTACATGGCTTGGATCCCCGAGCACGCAGGGCAAATGCAGACGTATAGAGACGGCTCACACAGTGTATATGTACTAATACCGCCAAGGCCGCTCCGCCAACGTTAGTCTACGAGACGTCTCAGCCAATTTAGCATACATTGCTGTCCGTCCATCGCGAGATCTGTGATTTGGTCTTTGTCAAGCGGCAAATGAGCCAATTTGAGATCCCTTTGTGCAACTGACGTGATGCGGTCTTTCGGTACATACTTATAACTCACCTGGACGTCTGCGAGACATATTTCCCTTATAGACATCGAATCGACTTTCCTTCTCTCCCCATACTGTCCCCGGATGTCAAGCGAAGACCTGACAGCTATTCCAGACTTTGACACCGGAAGTCTGGGTGTCATCGACCCAAGCAACACAGCAAAGCTCAATAGCGAAGCTCACTTACTGGATAGTGAAAGCAACACGTACGTCTACTTACTATCCATCGGATGTCAGAGAGGCGAGATTACTCCGCGCCTCAAAGTCGTGAGTGACGCCGATCACGCAGCGCTGAGCGGCTACGAGTCAAATCTCAGCGAGCAGGAGAAGATGCAGCTCACACGTCAAGCTGCAAGCAAGCGCAAAGCGCAGTTTCAGTCCTGGCTGTCCGCTCACGGTGGAGCACGAACCGAGGAGCTAACCAGCTGGTTTGAGCGTCTATGCTGGGATGCTTGAGATGACGTTGGTTCCCAACTTTTATTGTCAATGTCAACGACAAAATGATGCACCTGGGTCTTGCGTGGTGTGTCCGTCTTTGGGAGACGTGAAGCCTGTGGCGAGCTCTAAGAATGATCCTGGCGCCATTTTGCGCTACGAGGTACTGCTTCTCCCACCTGCTGAAGTCTATGGTTACAAGTGCTTTGAACGAGCGACGGCCCCCTGTCCACTCTGACATCTAGTAGAATCACTGGTGCCCTTTGGGACTATCGTACTGGGCGATGCACCTCAAGGAGAGCGCTACGTCTTGAGCGAAGAGCGCGACTGCTGGGTATCCGTGCGATCGCTCATGGTCAAACCCAGTGGGACCATCGCGTCTCTAATGGATGTCAAACAGTTCTTCAACACCGCGATGGCGTAACGTAAGTCAAGTGGAGGTATTTTCTCTGCGTTTTGACACGTGAAAGTAAAAAGGATCGCAAGCACGTGACCCAAGAATCGCGCGGATTAAGGATAGGAGTCTGCATGATCCTGTGTGTGATAGATGAGCTGCATAGATCATGGTGTTTCCCTCGACCTGTAGTGACTGTCATCAGTCGCGAGATAGCTGCCGAGCTGCAGACTTGGTAAGTGATCAGCGAGGGACGCTTGCCACGGTCCGTCCTCCGCTAGAATTGCTTGCTGATGTCAGAGAGAGAGAGAAGATTGTACATAGGCGAAAGCTGTACAATCGATCTAGACACTCGCCGCTGACCCCCTCTGGCTTCTAGACACCTAAACACCGCAAAGGCCGAAGCCTAACCCTTACAGCTGAGCCCCGCACCTTGCCACCCCGTCCACCGAACAAGCCGCACAAGACTGAGCAAACAGCCAAAGTCTTCATCAACCTCGTCATCACTCCATCAGCACCACAATCACGCCCGCCATGACGGCCGTCCCTGAAAGCGGAGACGAGAAGCACCCCCTCACGCGTGTGAATCAAGGCTGGGCAGTTTGTTTCTACAAGGAATACTGGGGCAAACCAGAGAACATCGACGTCGAGTTTGTCATCAGCGAGAACGCGACTGGGACGAGAGATCTAGCGTTGCGGACCTGTCATGTGCCGGCAGGTAGCAAGCTCATCGCGAAGGGTTACACCTTGAGCAAGCCTAGCCTCTCCTGGACGGATACGCCGCTTCTTGTTCGAGAAAGCTATCGAGAGATCTGGCACAGGGTGACTCGTCAGTGCTCCGACGCCATGCCAGCTGCATGCGTCGAGGGCTCGGTAGTTGTTGGACACCCCGGAGTCGGTGAGGGATATCATTCTCATTCAATGTGCTCTGCTCACACTGTATAGGTAAATCCGAATGCCTCCGCTATTTATTGGCTCGCTGTCTCGCCATACGCCAGCTAGTCGCCCTGAACGCAGAGCCTGGAGAGTTTCTCGTTTTCTCAGACGCTGGAGTGTTCCGAGGCGATCAAAACTTCTACTGTCCTCCCGCCACAGTTGGGAAAATCGTGTTACTGCTCGACGCCAACGCGTATGCCGATAGTACGGTCCCCGGTGAGCCGCCAGGAAGATTAACGTATAGCACAAGGCCACCCCCCGTGACCGTCTACGCGACCTCGCCAAAAGACAAGCACACGAGGCGCTGGACCAAGCACAAAAGCACGCCCTTGGCCTTCTATACCATGCTACTGTGGTCGGAGGCCGAATTCCAGCAGCTTCTGTGAGTCCAAAGGTCTTATTGTAGTCGACAGTGCCACTAACAGAGTCGCAGCTTCTTCCGGTCTGCACTCGGCTTGTCACAAGCTCTCACCCCGGGCGACTATACTCCAATGGAGGTCTTCCGGATCCTCGGTCCCGTTCCTCGAGAGGCACTGACGGCTAGGATTCGGAAGAGCGCGCAGTCGCCGGAAGATTTTGCCGGCCAATCGCGTGACTTTACCGTATGGGTCAGAAGAATCCACTCGCTTTTCAGGAGCGAAGACTGGGTAACCTGGCCCAGGGTCGCCGAGTTAGGCGTGACGTATGTCGATGGCGTCAAGGAATTCGACAACTTTCACGTCTTGTTTTTCTGCGAACCAGCCGTCAATGATGTCTTTGGGCTTTCGGACCTCGAGACCGGCCGACCATCTCCACACTGGTTTGGCGAGATGGCGAATTGCCGTTACATTCTACCGACGCAGTTTCTCCTCTACATGTTCGTGAGTCGGCAGGCGACTGTGAGCATGTTGGAGCGGCTCGAGACTGCAAGCCTGTTTGTCCCAGACCCTGTCGTACGAGGAAAGCTCTACGAGCATTGGGCATTGCATCTGCTTGCGGCCTCACAACTCGTTCGAGTCCAATTCAAAGGCGGCCGCCACCTAGAATTACGGTTACCAGTACCTCGGACTCCCGCAACAGCGGACCTCGCCAAGGCTCCTATCGAGCGCAACCTGTTGTACATTCTCGACCCCGGTGCGGCAGTGATTGACGGATTGTACCGCTTTCCGTTTCACGCTGGAGAACCTGATACAACCCTAGTCCTCCAAGCGACGATCAATACTCAGCACGACATCCACGCCAAGGGAATCATTTGGCTGAAGGATGCGCTGGGAGAGGACGAGCGACTCATCTACGTCTTCGTTGTGCCCGACGAGGCAACCGGCAGGCAGCTACTCGCCCTTTGTGCTGATGATGAGTCGATGAACACGAGCCTGCAAGTGAGCAAAGGGGATGACATGGAACGCGTACGGAGACTCGAAGCGGCTTTTACAGTTGGCTTTGTCGTTGTACCCATCATGGAGCCGGTGAGCAGTGTGCCTTGGCGGGTAGCGCCGTGTGCTGACCACACAACACAAGGCGGTCGCGAGCTCGGTCGTATCTGTACAGAATCCAACTTTGCGACACCGAGCACTAGACGAAGATCACTGCCACTACATCAACTCCAAACGGCCGAGACACTCGGGATGAGTGAAACCGATGGCAATGCGGGATCGGTGATGATGAGGAGAATGAGAGCGACGAGTGTATGATTTCGCGACAAGTAGCGTGTTCTATTATCTGCGCTTGATATGGATACGTCCCGGCTGGTCGGACATCCGGCGGAACCCCGTGACTTTCCGGATTTGGCAATGGTTTGTTCGAGTGGGCCGTCGTGAACCCGCCTGCTCACTGAACCGTACTCCCCTTTGAGCTCGGCCTAGAGCGAGCCAGCATCCTCCTTCCTGTGTGCTCGACATCCCTTCATCACCCTCGACTGCCTCCGCTCATCCCATCGGGTCACACCGGGACTCAGCACAGCCGAGCGAGCTCCACATCGAGTGTTTACACCCGCAAAACAAACCAGTGGCGACCCAACTGCTGAATGCCCTTGCGACTGGCCACTGGACTGCTTGCATCAGAATGACACCGTCAACTCCCAACGCAGACAAGGCCGTCGCGACTGCCTGGCCGCACGATGCTGATCATGACAACAACAACACCGACGACCTCGGCTTACCAATCGCCGTCGGCCATGCCGTCGACTTTCTGCTGCGACCCTTGCAGGTGGCCTACCCTGCTTCCACCATCTCTGCTCTCCGCGCAACACTGACGAGCTCGCTCCAAGCGAGGCTAGCGGCCTCGAGCTGGGAACCGTCAACACCCCACGCCGGCTCGGGCTACCGCTCGCTCATTGCGTTCCCCAGAGTCTTGCCGAAACCTCTACGAGAGGCCGCAAAGACGCACGGGATCGACCCGCTCGAATGGCTCACAGCCGTCGGCGAGGGTAAAAAGGGCGAGTGGGAGCTCTGGATCGACCCGGGCTTGGTCACCTTTCGAGAGGGCGGCTGGGACTGGGAAGATGCAGAGTTTGAACCAGGCTTGCGACCGGGCAAACGAGGTGTGTGCTTTTCTTTTGGCGGAGAGCTTTGGCTGATGCCGTGGTGTGTAGACCGCTGCCAGACGGTCTGGCAGGCTGCTTGCACCGTGACCGCCAGTGTGCCTGCACCGGCTGCCGCCGTGGCTAGCACGACCGTCATCACCCCCGCTCGTGTATCACGAGCGATCCCTATCCGAGCACCTGCACTGTTCCACATCCCTCCCACTCCCGCTGCGCCGTCCGACACCGACTCGGCAGGTGCACCCTCGTCCCCCTCCCCCTCGCTCTTGCCTGCATTCGTACAGGCGCCGTTGCCGCGAGCAGGCTCACCCGCTGAATCGCACAGCTCGGCGTCTAGCTCGGACGACCAGCACTCGACGTCGAGTGGCCGTCGTCACACTAGCAACAGCTCGATCGCTAGCTCGACATCCAACGCCTCGAACAACACGACGTTGTTGACGCCGGGCCCTCGACCGGGTTCAGCAGACCCTTTCCTGGTCGCTTCGCACACGGGTGACTCTGCAAAGGATCCGAGACCGACCACGCCTACGTCGGGCGGCAGCGGCAAGACGGTCACGCCCGGGACGCAGACTCCAGGCGGGACCGCGACCGTCCAGCGCTACGACGGCGTCAACGTCGGCGTCCTAGGTGGCGGTGTCAAGCTCGGTGGCGGCGGTACCAACTCTCGCTCCAATTCCGTCGCGCGCCAGCCTCTAGGCGAGCGTTCGCGCTCACCCTCAGTCTCGTACGGCTTCACCGGCCCTCTCTCGTACGGTGCCCCCGCCAGTCCACGGAAATCAGCATTCGGCATGGCCGCCCACCACCCGCAGCGGACCCGACGGCGCATCATGCCAACCTACCTCGGCAGCCTGAATGCACCCGGGATCGCTGGTCCCCAGGGCGCGTTCAACGGCCAGCACGCGCAAAACCACGGCAAGCTGCCGAATGGGTACCCGATGCCGATGCCTCGTATGAGCGGTTACTAGCCTTGTCCTCGTCATGATTGTCAGCAGCATCCATCAAAGCATTCATCCCGCACCCTTTCGTACCTTCGTCTTCGCCTCTCTCTCTTTATGGCTGCGCTCTAGGGCTCGTAAACTCGGCAATGAAATGCATCGTCTTGACGTTAAGTTGGTAGCCGAGTGAAAATGCTCCGCGATGATTGTACCCGCCTGGACAGGCCAAAGGTGGTGCAGTCGACTACCGTGAGCAGAATGTCAGAACCTATCAAAGTCGACTCGCCTGCACTAGCACCAGCTCCGACTTCTACCACCCAACAGGCCCCGGCAGCAGCAGGGGCCGCGATCGCGACGGGTCAAGGCCAACCACGCCACGGCTGGATGGCCGAAGCGTCCTCGTCAGCCTCAGCGGCTCCTACCGCAGCAGCCGAGCCAGTCGCAGCACCCATGACCCGACGGGAAGAAGAGGTTGCACGAAAAGACCGCAGTCTAGGACAGTTTCTCGGCGTGTTGGACGGGTACCAACCTCTGGTGCGTGTGCGACCTCGCCACCTAGCGGCCACTGATCCGAGCGAGCAGATCCCGGACGAAGTGACCGATTTCTACCTAGAGCGCGCTGGGTTCGAATGCTCTGATCCGAGACTGTGAGCGGAGGAATGCTGGATGCCAATGGGACGGGCTGACGGCTGACGTAGCAAACGCCTCGTCTCGCTCGCCGCACAAAAGTTTGTCGCAGACTTGTCGTCGGACGCGTTCCATTATGCGCGCTTGCGCGTCAACGGGCAGAATGTTGGGACGAGGCATCGGCCCGGGAGCGCAAAGGTGAGGCGCTGGCTGTTCAGTCCGGGGCGCGGGCTGATACCGGCTGCAACAGGATAAGAATCGCGTGACGCTGACGATGGATGACCTGGGATTGGCCTTGGGTGAGCACGGGGTCAATGTCAAGAAACCGGAATACTGTGGGTGCTAGCGAGCTTGGGAGAGTTGGCTCATGCTCTGCAGACTTGTGACGAGTCCGAGGTGGAGGCTGCATTGTACTTGTATACTAGGCTACGATTCATCTTTCGATACGCCCTTGAGTCGTAATCTTGATTCCTGTGCGGCATCCGCAAGCCGTGCGCTGCAAAGTCTGCACATTGATAACCGTTGTCTGGTCGCTGACCGTCGTCCCACCGAATCCACAAGATTGTCAGTCATCGACACTGCCGCCGATGGAGCCAAGACTCACGCAACTCGCTCGCTCGTACATACGGCAAGATCACCTCGCCAACGCAAGCAACCCAACAACAGCGTCATCGCCAACGTTGGTCTCGACCACCCTCCCGGTCCTTTCAGCGATCCGCAACGCCAAGAGATGTTTGCACTAGCCTCGTCAGTATTCCCCGGCGTATCCAGACGCGTGACGCACCACCACCGTCTTGCCGCTCGAGATGGCGGAAAACGCAAAGGCCGTACAGGGGCAGTAGGGCAGGGTGTGGGATGATAGCGTTGATGGAAAGTGGACTGTATGCGGCGGCCCGGACGAGCTCGCGACCTGAAGGCAGAGGTCAGTATCGTCTCGACGTACGTATCGATGGCGCACTTGTGTGATGGTGCGGCCGTGCGAGAGGGAGATACGGACGACTGATGGACATGGTTCAGTACCTCTACTGAATCGGGATAGACGCACCCTCGCCGCGGTCTACGAGGTCTAGAGCAGCTTGCAGGGTGGTACCGAACACGGCGTGCAAGGTAAGTAGCTGCTCTTCGGACGCTGAGTCGAGTCAGGCCGAGCGCAACACTTGGTTTCTAGCAGCACGCACGGTCTTGGCTGGACAGCGAGGTCAGAAGCGTTGAAGCGAGCGCGACGAGGTCAGGATCCGGGCGCTGCATGATGGCTCGAGAGCTACAAGCTGCTGTGTGTGCCATTGTCGATGCTTCGTGGTTGGACAGACCTCCACCGCTGCAGCTGTCCCGGCTCTGCGACCAGCAATGCATCACCTAGACCTTGACAAACCTCGCCTCCATCTCACTAACGCCCACGGGTTCACCCTGCTTCTCATCATAATCATCCCAGCGCGCATCCTCGCCCTGGCCATCGCCCTCTTTATCATCCAAATCAAACTCAAACTCGGTTCCGCTCTCGACACCTCGACATTTCCATTGACCTCGGAAATGAAACTGGGTCAACTCGAGACCGCGGCAGTCGAGCGTGATGAACGGTTCAAACGACGCCGTGTCGGACGCGTACGGGATCGGTAAGGTTGATTTGGTTTTGGGAGTTGCGGGCAGGAACGAGGCGGAATGCTCTCGCTGGTGTAGTCAGCTCCAAGTGGGATATGCGTTGGACGGGCTCGGTACGCACCTTGCAAAAGCTACACCGCCAGACGAAATTCGCACTCCCGCGGGATCCACTCAATTCAGCCTCCTCCTACAGCACACAGTCAGTCTGAGCCCACCGAGCTGCCAGTGAGACGCTTCAACGCAAGCTCGATCGAAACCGACCTTTTGGTTGAACGAGACAATCTTCGAGTGCTCGGCTCGACAAGCGGTACACTGAACCTATGTCCCAACGTCAGTCACTATGCGTTGCATGATAGCTGCACAGGCCCAAGTGACGCACCGTAAAGTAGTACTCGTAGTAGTCATCGACCGGCTGGACGTCTGTCACGCCCTCGAGCTCGAGCTTGATTTGCAGTTGCAGTTTCTAGATGATCGTGAGCGGTGTGTGGATCGTAGGTTTGACTTACGACCATGGCGAATGTACAAAGACGGCGTTGATGGAGCCGTCGAGCTGAGCAGGATTCCCCTTTTTGCTAGACGGTCGCTAGCAAGCCTTCGGCCCTGTCGCCGTTCGGTGACCGCTGGACAAGGGTGTTCCACGAGATAGATACTGATGCATCACCGCCCCGCCTGACTCAGCCCGACATGCTCATCCGCAAACTCTTCCGACCGCGTCGGCAACGTTGCAGGCGGCTTGGAGCCATATCGGATCCGTTGCACGAGCACCGCTACGACGTCTGTCAGCTTGCCTACATCCTACGCTTACGTCGTCTGAGCGGGAGCGTACCAGTATCCCAGCAGAGCGTCATGATGGCCGTGACTTTAAACTGGACCGGGTTCCCTCGAAGGAAAAAGTAGCCCGTTCTGTGTGATGCTGTGAGTTTGGGTATCCAGGGTGGCGCACAGCACGCACTTGAACAGATCACCGCCAAACCAGCCTGCGAGCGTCGACTCGCGGAAACCGTAGCAAGACTTGCGTTTGTAGTTTGAGATGAACTGCGGGATCGGAAGCGTTGATTCTGTAGGGTGAGTGAGCTGCGGCTTGGTGCTGACCACCGAGTCGACGTACCGATCGTCAACGCGATGAAGCCGAGCCTGGATCACATCAGCTCGCGCGAAACGCTGTGGCTGTGTAGCACCCACGCATCGATATACCTAACATGTCAGCGCTAGCGATCGGTATCCGCACAGAACATACCACATCCACCGCCCGAGAATCACCTGCAGCACGCCCAACACCACAATCAACCCGGCCAAGAACTCGAGATACGCGCCATAGCCCTCCCACTGCCAGAAATCGTATGGCCGCCTACGAGTACTTGGTTGTTCACTGGGGTGATCCGGGGCGTAGTGGAGGCAGAGGGCGAGTAGCAGGAGTTGAGAGAGGATCAGGAGCAGAGACTGGACGAGGAGCGCTGCGGGTGTGAGCTGGCGCAGAGTGGGGTCGAGCGACTAACGCGTCTCGAAGCGGTTCCCGAGCCAGAAGAAGATGCGGATAATGTTGGCGACCATGATCACGCCACAGACATCTGCACGAGCCATGTTAGTGAGTGCACAAGTGTCCCGTTACGGGTCTGAAGCACCATGCGAGAACCCGGACGAGTCCCTGCACGGGCGTCAGCTATGTACGACTTGAATCTGTGACGTCGATCTCACTTTTTTTTGACGATGCTATATGCCTATACGATCTCAGCTCTAGGATGCCTTGACCAAGTCAACTCTGTCACCCACCTGATCGGCGTAGATGAGCGGTGGCCTGAGCGCATCAGTTTTCTCACTCCCAGTCTGGTGTACAGTCCTGACGCACCCTACGGCCATGCCGATGGCAGCCAGCGTCGCCAACGCTCCCATCATGCACACGGCGGTCGGTAGTGCACACGGCGGCTGCAACGATCCCTGCTCCGACGTCTGTGCTCATCACGTGTGGGCACCAACCTCACAACTCGATCGGCTTTCGCTGCTGGCAACGACTGTAGGACGCTATGGCAACCCAAGTCCCGCCTTCAAAGCTCCCAACGCCATACGAAGACCGTCCGGAGCCACCGGGGCCAGAGCTCGAGAAACCGGCGGATTATCGGCGGACGTTTCAGGTCGGTTTCGCTGGTTGTGTGGTGAGCTAGACTGATGAGTCTAGGGACGGAGTGCTGCTTCAAAGGTGTGGACTGTGTGGACACCAACAGAGGTTGTACTGATAGTCTGCCGGACAGTTTGCTGATCCTTGCGAGGCGGCGGCAAAGGCTTCATTGGACTGTATGGAGCGAAGCCATTACAACCGTGAAGAGGTATGGCCTGCCTGCGTGACATTGCTTCGCTCGCTACTCCCCTGCTCACCCCACCCTCGCAGTGCTTCGAGTTCTTCAAGGCGTATCGCGAATGCAAGGCGTCTTGGGTCAGCTCGTGTCCTCACGGCGCAACGAACATGCTGATGCGAGGTCACAGGTCGCGCAGCGACGAGAAGACCGTCGTGCTGGTCGGCCTACAAGATGACTGCGACTCGATGGCGGATCTCGAGCAGCAGCAATGTATGATAGGTCGGGATGTATCGTAGTCACCGCTCGCCATCCTACTGCTGTGTGGCCCGCTGATGTCAGGTCCGGAGCGATGGGCAGCATGAACTCGACGGGTAGAGACAGCAGGTCAGCGTCCTTGCGCTCTGCAGAACGTGCAGGCGCCCATGAGTTCGCATGTGAGTAGCAGTGGGTATCGGTCTAGTTGGCAAGGATTGCTGACAGCGCAGCAGTGCAGCTCTGTATCAGGCTCATTGGTCGCACTGGACGCCAAAGGACAGCATCGGGCCGCCATCAGCTGTCGGTCCCTCGTTGATGCGCGCTCAGGGTGATGCTCGGCGCACCGAGCGCAGTCGGATGGTCAGCGCCGCGCAAAGGATGCACAGGCGGACCGTGCGCACCATCAGCTCGACACCAACAGGCCTTGTCAACTCGCGTTCTCCAGCTTGAACACCCAGCCTCGGAGTGCGCAGAGCCATGCACAGGCAAACCGAGGTCGCCGGCGTCAGCGACGTCGTCTGCTCTGGACGGAGCGGACACTGGGCCGTGCGCTCGGATCACTCGGTGATCCCACTTTGTCACCATCAAACAGACACTGACAGATCTGCGCGCCGTCCGCTCCTCGCCACCTCCGCCGCCGCCGCCAATCTCTCAGATCGGCGCAGAAGAGGTATGCAGGCGCTCGACCGGATCCAGGGTGGAGCCGTTTCACCTTGGTCCCCGGTGCTGCATCGCTCGCAGCGTGCACTGTACTGGTCAACGAGCAAGAGTGGATCAAGAGGATGCCGTGAGTGATTCTGCACGGCAAACGGCGACTTTGGACTGATCTGGGTGTGTAGGGCCCGACCTCGCTCAAGAGCCGTGCAGGCCATCACTGCTCCAGCGCCGATCGTCGACGATGTGCACTCGCCCACGTCGCGTCCAGAAACGGATGCTGGCTCAAGCCGCCCAGCTGCGACACCGACATGTCCGAGTTCAGCATCCAAGCATGACGCTGCTCCGCCAAAGACTGTTGGCTACCGTCGCCGCTGCCATGAGACCAAAACAATGCCTGCAGCTACCATCGCTGAAGGGGATCCTACCTTGCCAGCCAAGCCAGGTTCGCACCTTTTGCTTCCCTGCGTGGAACGCATTGCTGACGTCCGCGCTCTGCAGCGAGCCGACCTGGTCCTCCACACCTCCCGCATACAGGTAGCGGCGGCGGTGCTCGCCCTCCCAAGCGCTTTCCGTTTCCATTCGCGTTTGGCCGTGGAGCCGGGATGGGCTTGAAGCGGTTTGCGAGGGGTGGCGGCGCCAGGGGCGTAACCCACAGTGTTCAGGCGGAAGGGGAGGTTGATCGAGCTGACCGAGGTCAACGAGACGAGGAATCAGACGCTGCGCTCGAGACGGTGGCAGAGACTTGTGGGCGTCGCTGGCTGATGCACTGCGAGCAACACGCTGACGGCCTTGCGCAGGCAAGACCCCTCGTCCACCGTCACCCGGGCAGCCGGATGTCGAGGTTGAACTCACCGCAACGCCCCGATCCGACGAAGCCTTCGTCATCAAATGCCCATCACTGCCCACCCCGCCCACCCAGTCACCCAAATCCCTGCCGACACTCGCAGACTACCACCCTCCCCCAGTGCCATACTACCCCCACATCCCTCTGCCAGAACCGTACAACCCGGCGTACCCACACCCAATCGCCACCTACGCATCCTACCATGTCAACCCCGCTGCAGTCCGGTACAGCGGATTCGACATTGTCCTCGCTCAACTCGCCGAATCCGACCCAGGTGTCCTACACCAAGCCAGCATCAACCCTGGCGTCTTGGGCCCACTCACACCGCTCGAGGAAGGCCGCGAGAATGCATCGCCTGCCATCATTGCGCTGCTGATCGAGGCTGCAAAGATGGCAGAGGCGCTACCGCCGCCGTGTTTCCATACACTCCCGCGCGTCGCTTCAAACGTTAGCTTGCCGCCGACAATGTCGGTACCGGTGTCGGGCGCGGCGACTCCTGTGCAGACAGAGGAACCGAGGAGGGACTTGTACGAGGCCAAGCTTGTCACTCGGCGCGAGTCGATGCCGATCATTGTGGGAGATACCTTTGTGCCCGAGCTGAGCGGTGAGTCTCACCGATTGCCCACGCGATGTCCGCTGAAGCAGGTACAGGGCATGTTCAGCGTCGCGTCAGTATGCCAGTCATCAGTCATACTGGTTTGCCTTTCGACGAGCCATCGACTGTTGGTATCATGCGAGTGCTTGCATACGAGCTGTAGCTGATGGGTTAGCCGCAGCCGTACACCACGCCTCTCCCCGGTCCAGATGTCCCGCCACAGGACACACCCATCTCCAAGGTATTCACGATCGACCGAGGCCCGCCCTCCGCAGCTGACACAGTCCGCACCAGTACAAGACGGAACCCTGTCAGAACTTTTGGTTGTCCGGCTCCTGTATCTACGGCCGGTACTGCGTCTTTCTCCACTCGGAATTCGAGCCTAACGGCGGCTTGCCCGGAATCGCGCGCATGCTCGAAGCCGGCTTGCCCATCATTGAACAGGACCGCATCAACGCCGAAGTGTACAGCGCCATGCATGAGCAAGAACTCGATCTGGCTGCGTATTCTCCGCGCCGACCGACACGCCGCGCGAGCTCAGACGAGGCGTTTGCAAACCCAAGGGGTGGCAAGTCCTGGGTCATGCCGCGCAGTTGCTCGCTTGCGGACTTGGTGGGTTCTATACCTTTGCACTGGGATAGAAGGCTGAGCCACCACAGCATGAACTTGGCCCGCCACTCAAATTCGACCCTTTCGAGGCATCACCCCTCCGCCCGCCAGTGCACCTACCGAACCCCACGCCGCCCTCGAGCTCGAGTAGCGGTCGTAACCGCAGCGATACGAGCATCTCGATCGCCACGACGACTTCGACCGCGTCAGGCGGCAAGGCTGCCGACGGTAGCTGGGACTACACGGCGCCGACCAGCATCTGGCGCTGAAGATTGCACCACTCATCTCCTCGCTTGCATTCCATCCGTCGCTCGCCATCTGTACCACCATGTTCCATCGTGTACTTGTCAAGCTTGTCTCGTTCCCGTCGACCTAGCATTGGAATGAAGAATGTGGCATATGTGCATTACAGCCACGGACCAAGACACAAAGCGGGTTCCGCTGATTTTGAGTGACAAGAATCATGTTCACCACGGCCGGCGTCCTTGGCTGCCGACCCCGCCGCCACCTCGTGCAGGTGCTCCTGCACTCCCCTGGTAAGCGGGATAGCCGCCTTGGCTCCTATAGCCCGGCACAGCCTCGTACCCTCGGTTACCGCTGTATTCGCCGTTGCCGACGTGCGGGTAGCTGGGCGCTGGCACGGCTCGCGATGGAGCGCCTACCGGTACGCGTCCGCCGGGCACCTGCTCGGCCCCGTAGCCTGCAGCGTACGCAGGATAGCCGTAGGCACCCGCCTGATTGCGGCCGAAGGCGGCATCTTGCCCTGGCCGTTGCTGATAACCGCCTTGTGGTCCGTACTGCAGCGGCGCTTGAGGGCTGTAGTTGGCTATCGACCGCGAGTCGTCCTTGACCGAGCCAAACGCGTGCATGGCCGCAACGTTCTGCGGCGCCATCTGACCCGCAGGCTTAGGCGCATAGACTTGGTTCCACGTTGGTGAGGGCACGGCGCTACCAACCGGAAGCGTCGTCCACACACCATGGGGCGCATTGTTGAGGTTGAGACCCGACGAGTTGGAGATGATGTTGCCGTGCATGCTACCCTGGGCGTTTTGAGCGGGACGGGCGAATCCAGAGTTGTATGAAGGATGTGAAGATGATTGAGTGGCGCCTACGCCGCCAAGATAGCCGTATGATTGAGCTGGCGCGGGTGAAACGCGAGGAACAAAGCCGTGGGGAGACATTGAAGGGTTCGAGATGAGTGGAGAACCGTACATGGCAGCAGGCGGCACGAAGCCATTGTTGATCTGGGCGAGATTGTCGCTGCTGACGCTGCCGTGGATCGAAGGGTACATTGGACTTTGCGCATCAGTCTGCGCATCAGGTGTCTCTTGAGGAAGATCCCGGACCGAGAATTGCAGTCCAGTGGGAAAGTCGTCGATCACGCCGCGCAGAGAGTTTTCCTGCGGTGTCGAGCTTTGCGATGGCTGTGACCAGACCGACTTTAAATGGTCGTGCTGACTGTTGCGAGCTGGCGATTGGTTGGATGTGGGGTAGGAGATTGACGACTTGGACCAAGGTGTAGGACCAGGACCGGTCGGGGACGAGACGTGACCGCGCGACGAGGAGCCGCTGCGAGGTGCCGGGGGTGTCTTTGGAACCTGGGGCGTCAGTGACATTCGTCTTTGCGACAACAACTCACCTCGCCACTCAGCGTCGGCGTCTCCTCAGCACCTATCTTTGCCTTGAGGTCGGGAGAACCCTCGTCGACAGATTCCAAGCTCATCTTGTTGACTTCGTCCAGTAGGCTGTCACCCTCGAGCTCGCTCGAGACCATGAAGCGCACGCCTGGCTTGCCAGCGTAATCCGAGCCATCGCCATTGATCGACGGTTGCGAAGCGCTGTCAGTCTTGGCTGGTGCAGGCGCTGGCAGAGAGAGAGAGTCGTCCGCAGGTTTGCGTCGCCAAGACGTCTCGTCGTACGCACGGGGCTTGAATTCTCGGATCGGCCGAGGTGGTTGCGACTTGACTGGTGATGTCGCTGTCGAGGCAGCTTGGATCGGTGAAGTCGACTGCGGAGCCTCGACCGACTTGTCCGTGGCCGCTGGGATATTGGTACCCGAAGCCGGCTGTCTCCGAGTGCCAGGCAGTGGCGGCAAGCGCGCAATCGGATTCGCGGCATGGCGACCGAACCGCCGAGGGAGCAGCATCTCGTCACGCATCAGCGTCGAGACGTTCAGTATCTCGCAAGCTGGGTTCCAAGACAATGCCCAATGCTTTGTCGGCGGTTTCACTGGCAGGTCAAACGCCTTGAGTCGCCAGCCTGCGACGGGTGGCCGTACGATGCTCGACTTTGGTACACGCGCAGTATACGTCTTCCATGCGGGTGCAGGGCTCGGTGGCAGCAGGAGTTGCGTGACGTCGAAGAGCTCGACCGGATCCGACGGCACAGAAGGCTTGCGAGACTTTGCCGGCTCGGCTCTAGTCTTTGATTGCTCTGCCTTGTAGGTCGACCTGTTGGACTGCGCCGAAGCAGCCGTCTCTGCTTGCAGCATGACAGCTTTGAGGCGAGCCAGCGTGTCCTCAAAGTTGGACTCCTTGCGAGGTCGTAGAGCAGGTTCGACCGCGATAAGGCGCTCGGCTTCGACGATTGGCAGTGTGCTGGCAGCTACAACGGCGACCGGACTCCTGGCGACCGCAGCGAGCTGAGCCGGCGGAGGAGCAGCAGCAGTGATATGAGGTGGCGGCTCGCGTGATGTCGAAGCCTCAGCCAGAGGTGCAGAACCCCGACGCCAGTCATCCCGAGCTGACCTCGTTGGCAGCACGACTGGGACCGGCGTGGCAGTCGTCGGCGCTAGCCGTGACAAATCGGCAAAGTCGATCACCTCGACAGAATCGGCATCAGTGTCCGCCTTGGCCTCGGCTTGCCAGAGCCCAGTCTCAAAGACGACGTTGGCGCTGGCGAGGACTGCCTGGGCGGGACGTGGCTGAGGCGTGGGTCGCTTTGGCAGGTTGGCAGACGCCGGCGGAAGCGCAGAGGGGTAATGTTGCCGTGGCTCAGCTGGGGTGCTGGCAGTCTGGGCGGATGTGGTAGGTGCGGGTGTCGCCACTGGCGCCTGGCTCGGAACAGACGGCTTGCGCGTCAAAATCGCTGTCGGCGGCTTGGGCGCAGGTGGTGCGGCCGCCACAGCTTTGGGTACTACCGGAGCGAATGGAGGTGGCGCAGCCTTTGCAGCGGCGGCAGCAGCAATCCGGTCTTCCAGCTCCTTTGCCTTTTGTCTTGCACGCTCCGCTTTGGCCTCCCGTTCAGCCTCTTCGGCCAATCGGCGGAGTCTTGCCCGTTCCGCCGCGGTATGCATCTCCGTTTTCTGCAGCTCGGTCAAGTTGACGGCCGGTAATGGCAATGGGACATCAGCCGCTGGCTCGGGCGCTTGCACCGGTTCCGCTGCAGGCGCCGGCGCTGGCGCTGGCGTTGGCTCGGGTCTGCTCCCACTAGGTTGGACGATCTGACTAAACGACCGCCGAGGCGTGGGCTCCAGCGGTGCTCGGTGAGTTTGCGGCGGTGACTTGTGAGTGGTCGCAAACACCTGGGATTGCGCTGGCAGTGGGGCGCGCCCAGACTCTGTTGGACGGTTAGACTGATGAAGCGGTGGTGCTCGTTCACTGTCATTGCGCAGCGACGTGCCCCAAGACGGTCGCCGTGCGGCACTCGCAAAGTCGCGCGGTCGCTCGCGCTCGGCTCGTACCGGTTCAGGCGCTGCCGCGGATCCTCCTCGATCCGCAAGGTGCGGTGGCAATGGCCTCTCGAAAGCACCGGTCGAAGCCGTGGCCGATGGCCTGCGCACAGCCGGCTGATGAGGTGGTGGCTGTCGTGACATGATGCGCTGGGGCTGGACAGGAGCAGGATGGGAAGCGGGAGCGCGCGCATGGGCAGAAGGCTCGAGTCGGTTCGATTGAGCGTTGAATAGGACCCGCGAGGCTTCTTCCGAAGACGAAGGTTGCGGTACGACCGGTCGAGGGCGCGATGGCCAGCTTCGATCAAAGTCATCAGCCGCAAAGCGCTCTGCTTTCGAAACCGGGGTGTCGTCAACTTCTGGCTCGGGTGCCGAGGGCTCGGCCGTCGCGTGGATAGTATACGTTTGGCCATCACCAAAGTCGATGATCTCGGAACCTTCATCGTCGTCCTGATCCAGTCAGAGTGATCGTTTCCTGACCCGAGGCAACCCACCTCGTCCCAGTAATGCCCGTTCGGATCGCGGTTGGCGCCGCGGAAGGCATCGAGTTGCTCCAAGATTGCCTGATTGTGCGCCGCTTGAGCCTCTGCAGCTGCTTGCGCCCGCTGGATTGCTTTTTGCTCGCCTGGTTCGCGTCAACACGCTGTACATTTGTCTGCAGTCGACATACCCTCAATGACCTCTTGCGTGGTAGGGAAATCCCTCGAAGACCCAACGCCCGCCCGGCCAACAGGAGCCGCTGAGGCCGGTGGGACTGCACCCCAGACCTTTTTCGGCGCAGGTGGTGGTCGCGGCTGTTGCTGTCCCTGCATTGATGCTGACACTAATCCAGGACGCTTGCCGAGGACGAGTGAGCCTGGGGAACCGGCGCGGACGCCTTGGTCGCTGGCTGTGCGACCGAGCGCCTGCGGAGCCAATGATGGAGATGTTTTAGCGACGGTTGGGACCGATGTAAGCTTTGCGGTCAAGAGGCGGGAGGAAGAGGATGATTGAGGGAGAGGCGAGGCGATCGGGCGGCCTGGGCGTGTCAGCAACAAGCTATCAACCGTAACAGACGTTGCCAACCTCCTAGGCTGCTCAAACTACCCAAAGGCTTTGCAGCGGCGGTAGCAGGAGACGCACCGCCCGGCGAGCTGCTGGCCGTCGCGCCTGTCGCGCCCGGTCCCGGACTGGCGGCTTTGCTCAAGAATTTCTTGTTGACGTTGACAGAGCTAAACTTTTTCGGGGCTGCAGCCTGAGCCGTAGCGGGAGTGGTGCTCGAGGCTGCGGATCCGGCGGGTGAAGGGACGCGCACGAACGAGGAAGGAAGGGTGTCCTTGGCGGAAGTGGTGGTAGAAAGGGATGTTGGGTCGGCTGGCGGGGCTGGCTTTGTGTCCTGCTCGGTCGCAGCAGGAGGCTCTGTTGAAGCTATCGCTGATGGCTCTGATTCCGATGGAGAGTCTGATTGCAGAGACGTGTCGCCACCCTCTGTCGGACCGGGCCCATCCGTGAGATTATCCCCTGGCAGTGTTGCGTGCTCACTCTCCACTTGGACCAGAGCAGGACTGTCGGATCCGGCTGCTGGCGTTTCGCCGACCTGATCGTCGACCTCGTCCTCTGATCCGGCGGAACGCTCGGCGCCGGCAGGAGCCTCGACGGCATCGGTCAAGACTGCTGCCGACGGTCGGTCGTGCGCTTCTCGGTCTGCCTGCGCCTGCGCGACGTCTGCTGGTATATCTGCTGTATTCGTTTCATTCGGGGGGGCGGGGTTGGTCATTTTGCGATGCTCGGCCTGAGACGGACGCGTCAGTGTGGAAGCTGGGCGCGCGGTGAGAGATAGGGCGGCGTACATGAGTCCGTAGAGCACTCTGGATGCTCTCTACTCTCTCCGATGGCCGTCTGTAGCGCTGAGCGGACCGGTAGACGGATGGGAAGGCGTCGATGGTCGCTCGAAGGCGAACGGTGGTTTGACCCGGTTTATCGACGGTGCCGTCCGTGTCGGCGGTCGTCCACGTCGTGTGACGCTGTGTACCGCTCTCAGCGTGCTTCCTGATGCTCTGAGAGTGGGATGGACGCAGAGAAGACGGTCGAGATGTCAGTCGAGGCGTCGAGACCGCTGCCAATGAAAACGCCGCAAAGGCCGTCTCGCCCTGCCAGTCGGTGTGGACAGCGTTGACGACCATCGACGATAGCAAACGACCTTATGATGGCTACCAGACGCTCACTGGGACTGCTCACCACTCGCTCCACCGCCGTGCGAGCGCGCTCGGTCGTACCGACAGCCGTGAGGACGTTCCGATCGAGCACAGCCGCTCGCGAGGGTGAGCTCGCCTATACACCTCGAGAACCGTTCAACTGCTCATATGCTCCTACAGTCGCTCCTCAGCCTCGCACGTCGACAGCGCCGTTCGCAGAGCCCGTGGGTCACAACCCAGCCACGACCTCGACAATCACCGAGCAGACGGCACCCCTGCACGAATACGGCCAATACATCCTCACTTCGCTCCCTAAATTCATCCAGCAGTTCTCTGTCTACAAGGACGAGCTCACGCTCTACACGGCACCAAGCGGCGTCGTACCCGTACTCACGTTCCTCCGCGATCACACCCAGTGCCAGTACAAGGCCGTCATGGACCTCAGCGGGGTCGACTACCCGACCCGATCCCAGCGATTCGAGGTCAGTGCGCCATGGCTACTGCACCCGCGCGCTGGCTGACACCCCACAGGTCGTCTACAACCTCCTCTCGGTCGCCCACAACTCGCGCATCCGCGTAAAGACATACGCCGACGAGATCACGCCCGTGCCCTCGGCCGTTGGCCTCTACCGCGGCGCAGACTGGTACGAGCGTGAAGTCTGGGACATGTACGGCGTCTTCTTCTCGGGTCACCCGGATCTGTGAGTCGCGCTGCGCATTCCCTAGCGCGCGATGGGCTGACGGCACGGCGCGCAGTCGTCGGATCCTGACAGACTATGGTCGGTTGCTAGCCGTACCCCGTGCAGCAGAGCTCTACTCATCTCCATAGGTTTCGAGGGTCACCCGCTCCGAAAAGACTTTCCCTTGACGGTACGTCTGGCTCCCATGTCACAAGCTGCTCACGCCGAGCACAGGGATACTCCGAGGTCCGCTACGATGAAGAAAAGAAGCGTGTCGTGTACGAGCCGCTGCAGCTCTCTCAGGCGTTCCGGTGCGTATCACTACTCGGACGACGGGGCGCAAACTCATACCGTGCAGCAACTTTGGCGATGCCGCTTCGCCTTGGGAGCAGGTTGGGGCCGGGGTCGAGACGGCACCAGAGTCGTACAAGATCCCACCGCCCAACGAGGACAAGAAGGAGGACAAAAAGTAGTCGAGTCTGACGGCCGAATGTATAGAGTGGCGCTGGACGGGAACAGCTTTGGCTGTCATTCGCTCAGCACCAGCGCGTGCAAGACCTCGGAGCACGGAGCAGCGCGGCATGAGATCGTAGTGCATCCGGAAGACAGGCCAGTGTACAAGAGAGACGAGAAGACATCTAGAGCCAGGCAGACTTGTCCCATGCAGGGTCTGTCTGGGATCAGCGCCATCGTTGGACCAGGCGGCTAGTGACGCACCCTGGAGGAAAGCACAGAGCACTTTGGAGCCAGTCTACGACGGTCAGCGATCGAGCTCCAACCGGCCCGAGTCCACAACCCACCTGGAGCAGCGGGTGACCGGCCACAATCTCCAAAAAGCGCTGCAAGCCATCCTTTCGCTGATCAATCACATCCTCTGTAAACCGGTTCGTGAACACCTATCGACCAGCCAGCTCTATCAGTCTCCCCTTCCGTGCGTGCGCTCTGGACCAGGACCGACCTTGCCAGGCAACGCCGGGATATTCACGCGCGTGCTCTCCCTCTCCAACACGTCGCGAAACGCCTCAAAGTCGGAATACCGACGACGGACGACAGAGTGCCGGAGCTTGAACGCGGGAATGTTGGTCATGCACACAATCTCATAGTCGGTGTACATTTTCCGGCCGACGCCTGTCGGTCCATCAGCCCGGTAGCAGACGCGGACCCGTACTGACCGTGCGTTTGGGGGTTGCGGACTTCGATCTCGAGAAAGGATTCGGGTACGGCGTACATTTCGTCAAACTGGGAGTGCGTGCGTGAGCTGGCGGTCGTGTGGGCTGCTGGTCCGACGTACAGTCTGTGGTCGACCGGGGTTGATCCGGCCTGCATCTGAGAACGTCCGAGCGAACGGCGAGTGCGTGACCTCGACTGCGAAGGCCGCTAGTCAGCAGCCGATCCCTATACCCGTACAAGGACGGGACTCACTGGGAGGACTCAGCGGGCCTGGTGTATAGACGTCGGCATCTGGTCGCTGTCAGCTCGGTGAACTCGACCAGCGGCAGTGCACGCACGAGCATGCGAAGCGTTCTGTGGACTGTTGTACGCCATGGCCGGCCTCTCGATGCTACCTTGCTGTCGGTCTCCTTGTTATCTCGCTGCGTGGTGGATGATGGTCAACTCGAGTAGGAGCATGGTGGCGAGCGGCCAGCCGCCCTTTGTCTCACGCGAGCAACCGTCTGTTCGTACCATTCACTGCGACTCCCACAACCCCGCTGGATCCCATGCATCCCCTTGTCGTGCTGAACAGAGAGATGAGCGAGCTGCGCAGAGTATCGGCTCGCATCAGTGCAGATAGGGGCTCGGCCGTTTGCTGCTGCCTCGCCGTGAACACGCATAGGGGTGCCGGCTCGCACAATGTCAAGTGCATAAAATCTAGGCCTCAGCATGGGATGGAAGCTCTTCAGGCGGGCTAGCAGTGACAGGGAGATGTCGACGGCCTCTGTCAGATCCGTGGCCAGTAGCAGGGACGCATCGAATCCGCATGCAAGTCCCTATGCTGTTCGACGGATCAGATGCTGATGGTTGGCATAGATCATCGAGCTCAGCATACCAGAGTTACTGCCAGAGCACACTTGGCCCGCTATCGAGCACACCGTCTTCTATGCGTTCAAGAGGAATGGCCGTCAGTCGATGTCCTATCCTGCTGTACACCCTCACGTCCCAGACACCCCTGTAGGCATCAAGATCAGTACCGAAGAGCACACCCTCAACGGCGTGACTCGAGCCTCGACCACTCTCGCCGTTACCAAGCATGGCAAGTGGTCCGACGCAGACGGTCAAGTCGTCAAGCAGGCTTTCATCCAGGCCGTCGGGGAGCAACAGGCAGCAAGGTGGACTGCGCCGAGATTGAAGCGAGATGGCGTGTATGAGAGCACATGATGCTACACTACTGTCTACCGCGGTGACCGCGGCTGCGCGGTCGAGCGCCGATCCCCATGGAGAGTTCGCGAACAGTCCCGAGGCGCACAAGGGAGCCTGCTCGAAGGGATATAAGGATCCATCTCAAAGCCTCGCCATGCGTTCAGCAATCAGACTACCTGGAGCAGCAATCAGGCTACTAACAAGCAAAGCACCCACAATGGCTACCACTACTGTCGACAAGACGGCTTCGGCCACCGTCGGACACGCCAAGCCTCATGTGAGTGATCCTGTCCCATCTCCACACGCAATCTGACAGCTACAGGTCATTGAGCTCAACTTCCCTGGCATCCTCCCAAGCCAGCAGTGGCCAGCACTCGAGCGTGCCGCTTTCAAGACGTTCAAGGAGCGATCCAGTACGTCGTACATGCTCTTGCTCGCACAACACTGACGCATAGCAGACGTTCCCGTCGGGATCAGGATCAACACGCACCAGCACACGATCAATGGTGTGACCGAAGCCCATACCAAGCTCGTCGTCACCAAGCCCGACGCTTGGACCGAAGAAGACAGCGCCGTGATCCGTAATGCCTTTGTCGAGGCGATCGGCGAGGACAAGGCTAGCCAGTGAGTAGGACGCGTATCGAGTACAGCGTGAGCTGGATAGGCTAACGATGACAGGCTCGCCATCAAAGCCGAGTGAGCGCGGGCTTGCCCATTGAAGCTTTGAACATCCCTCGTGATATGAGTTTATGACCGAGTTGTCGTTACAAGAGATGAATGTGGATGACTGTCTTAGTGCTGTCTGCGTGGACTCTGTAGCACACCCGCGAATGTTCGCAGCCAGTCTGACGAGCGACGGCGTCTCCGAACTGTCAATGACTGCCGGCACGGATTCGTACGTGTGGCGAATGCAACGTCCCTGATCGCCATTGCCATTCCTGACATTCCGACCAATCTCAGCGATGGCGCAAGCTACTGAGCAGTGTCTCTGGTACCCGTCAATAATCCGATGGGCCTGTCTCCTGCCGCAGCGTCCCTCGACTCGGATCGGACATGGCCGCACTCGCACCTTGCGCTTAATCGGGTTCAACGTCGCCATCAAGCGTGATTGACATTGGCGGCAGGAACGCCAGGAATACCGTCGGGTCGGACCTGGCGTAGTGGGCCGACTCGTTGTGCGGATGACACTCCGCTGGCTGGTGCAGGAGATGCCCGTGTTCAGCGCTGGTGATCGATGGTACCATTCGAGTCGATTTGCAGGAACAGGTCGGCCATGTCCTGACGGGTGCGAGTCAAAAGGGCGCAGACTGGCCAGCGCGTAGACTGTGAGCAGGCAAGATGGCAACCACACCCTCGGTCGAGGAAAAGACGCTCTCGCGCCCTAACTCGCTCAGTGCAGACGTACACGACTTGCCTAGCAAGGCTCGAAACGAAGTCGAGGCGATCGACATCAACCAATATGTCTTTACTGAACAAGAGTCCCGGTCCATCACTCGCGCTTACGACTGGCGGGTGTGTACAAACGACGTATGCGTGCGTCTGCGACGCTGATCGACTTGTCGCAGATCCTCCCACTTGCCTGCATCATGTACTTGTTCAACTCGCTCGACAGGCAGAACCTCAGTGCAGCCAAGAGCGACGGCATGACCAAGGATCTCGGCTTCCCAGACGAAGGTTATGGTATCCTGATCAGCGTCTTCAACATCCCGTTCACCGTCATGGTCATCCCAAGTTAGTCGATACGAAGCAGCAGGCGCAATAGAAGTTGACGTCGCATCAGCCGTTTACCTCAGCCGTCGGATCGGTCCGACCAAAACGCTCCCTGCGTACATGCTTCTCTGGGGCGCAATGGCCATGATCAACGCGGCGGCCAAGAACTTTGCTGGCGTTGTAGTCATCCGCCTCAGTCAGTAGCATGCCAGTATCATCCGAGTCACATGTTGATCTCGCCGTAGTCCTCGGTGCGGCTGAATCTGGGTTCGCCGCTTCGTTGATCTACTACCTGACCTGCTTCTAGTCAGTGTTGTCACAGTTTCCGGAACGGAGCTGACACTACCCAGTACTCGTGGCGAGCTTGGGCGCCGCATTGCCTCGTTCTACTGTATGAACGCTTTGAGTGTAAGTCAATGACGATGATGTTTCGCCGTCGCTCACGCAGCATACAGGGTGCCTTTTCCGGACTTCTCGGTGCGCACGAACGCTCGCAGGTGTCGATCGTGGCTGACTTTGCACCAGCGTATGGAGTGTTCCAAGCAGACAGCAAACTCTACGGCTGGCAGGTAGGTTGTTCCCAGCGATCCCTCTTGTGCTTACGCCGCAGATCCTCTTCTTGATCGAAGGCGCCGTCACCGTCGCTGTAGCCGCCTACGCAGCCTGGGCACTTCCAGCCTTCCCGTCAAAATGCAAGTTCCTCACTGAACGCCAGAAAGAGGTCGCACGCCTCCGCCTGCTCAAGGACGGATCTGCCGAAGTCGAAGCAAAGTACGAGACCAAGCGCTACTTTGCACCCCTGCGCGACCCCAAGTTTTACTGGTTTGCGTCGATCGCGCTCTGCTATGGCGTCGCGAGCTCGACCGCGGGCAACTTTTTGACGCAGATCATCGGACGCTTCCATTTCTCCGTCGTAAAGACAAAGTGAGTCGCGGGCGGCGCGGGCGCAAGATGGCTGACGGTTATGCGCGAAGCTTGTTCACTGTCGCGCCGTATACTGTCGGGACCCTCACGCTGCTCGCTACGACGTTTAGCAGTGATCGCTTCCGTGAGCGTGGGTTCCACCTTTGCGTGAGTGACCTGCACAGGTTGGATGAGACTGACCCGTCAGTCGGCCTTTGTGCTCGTCATCATCGGCTGCATTCTGCTCACGGCGGTGCCCGTCAGCAACATTGGTGTAGGCTACTTTGCCACGTTCCTCATCACCATGGGCTCGTTTACTCCACCCGTGCGTACCAGCGTCTGAACAAGTCTTGAGCCACGGGCTGACGCTAGCGCAGGTCCTTTTCCACTCGTGGCATCAAAACAACGAGTCTTCCGAAGACGGCAGAGCGTTCAAGATCAGCGCGTACACTTTTCTCGCCAACACTGGCGCTTGGGTCTCTGCCAACATTTTCCGTGATGTCCGTTACGCCATGACCCGTCGGCAAGCTGACGATCCTCAGGCTTGGGCACCGCAATACATCAAGCCGCTGATCATCGCCGCCGTCATCGAAGCCACAGGACTGATCTTAACGCTCTCGCTCCGGATCTGGATGGGCAACGAGAACCGGCGCCGGAACAGGGCTCAGGGCGTCAACTGGCAATCCAAGGATGTCCCGACCGAGGCTCTGAGGGAGGGCGCCAAGAACCCTTCGTTCCGCTATTTCGCGTGAGGTAAGGTTGTATCCTGAGAGTTGTGGGGGCTGGAAGCGGTGGGGATATGAAGATGCAGTTTGTGAGTCTGGGAGATCATGATTCGCGCGGCGAGCACGGCTCATCTCTTGCATTATACGATTGTTTGCACACGGCCGTTGACCGGACTTGGCCAAGGCATATCGTTGGGAGTGTCCTCCTGTCTTCATGCTACATACTTGGCCGGTACTGACCCAGCTAGATCGGCCGCCGCTGCAGATAGTCTGACACGCATGAGCTTCTGTATGTTGCTGGTACGCAACATACCTTGGTAGCGACCGCATGACAATGTTCACCCTGCCCAAGTCTCTTTCTACTACGAGCTTGGCGTCTGCTGAGCCGCGGCATCCTGTGCTCGCTGCTGCTTGCGCCTCATCCGATCCGCCACCATGTCATCGGCATCCATCCCAAGCCCTCTGCGTTGCTGCATGATGATCGGCAGTGCCCTATCCCGCTCGCTGGCAGCGTTGCGTTTGGCCGAGCCGATAGAGGTGTAGATGTAGGAACCTGTAATGTCTATCAGTCATGGAGCTGTACGAGCGTCTGCCGCGTTCGCACCGAGCACAAAGACCATGCCGAATGCTGCGAGACTGCTGGCTGTCAGTTGATGCCTCACGCCAGGCTGAGTACACACGGCATCGTCCAGTCTCCTGGCCTGATCGGAGGCATACTGCGCAGAGTGGGGTCGTTGTCGGTGCTCAAGGTGGATGGGGGTAACACGCGTCTGTGCTCAGGCACACGGACAAAGTCAACCAACCTGCTCAGGCTGTACCGTCCACCGACCACCAGACTCAAAGAAGCGGGCAAGCAGACGACACGCATACAGGAGCGTCCGAGCCATGTCGAGACCGAGGAGGTCGTCGACCAGAGCGCCCATCGTCGATCAGTCAACCCCGCCGCCTGATCCGAGTTCAGACGCAGAGTCGGAACGAGATGATCATGAAGAAGAGTCTAGCTTTCATATCCCTACCACCTCGCCTGTGGCAGCCTCTCCCATCAAAAAGCACAAGGCCGGTAGAAAGGTTTATGGCAAAGGTGCGCGGCGGTCGGCGTTGGTCAACTCTACCGTGCACGAGTCTTCCTCCAGTGAGGACGGGGGCGAGCCGAGCCCGGTCAAGCCTGTCAAGGGCAGACGCAGCGGTGTGGATGCGGTCAAAGCACGCTTGAATGCCGACGAGGCCGGGTTGTGCAGACCTACGAGGCCGGCGCACCGCAAGTCTTTTCCCATACCCGAGATGCGAAAGGACCGGCGCCGGACAGGCCGTTTGAGCGTCGAAATCCCCTACAAGTCGCCAATGTCTCGACTGGCAGCAGCGTCGACAACCTCCTCGCCTCTCAGTCTGCCGCCAACGACCCCTCGGCCAGCAATGGCACGGAAGAAACAGACTTCTCCGCTCAAGAAGCAGATCCCGGCTCAGTCTTCGCCGTTGTCCGAACGCGCAGAGTCGGTCTTGCCATCGTCTACATCACCAGAGCCTCCAACGGTCACCGAGACGCCGTCAGAGCAGCCCGTCACCTCGTCCGCCATGCTTGCCGCTTCGGCGACTTTACCATCCGTCCCTGTCTTTTCGTCACTTACCACCCTCGCAAATGCATCACCGGCCTCAAGTATCCTTACCCCCGCTCTGTCTCAGGCAGTTCTGATCAGAGCTCCAACGTCTACGCCGCGTCGTCCGGTCGAGCTCACACCACCACCTTCCTCACCGGACGCAACCCCAGCGCCAACCCCATCCCTCGCGGCCAAATCAACGGCCAAGAAACGCTCCAGGCCAAGCACCTCTACAACACCCAAAGCCAGAGCGAAGAAAGCGAGGCTCAGCGCCGTCGGTCCTGCGCATGCGCCCGCGCCCGATCCTGCGCCGCAACTCGCAACGTCGCAACGCGAGGTCCTCTCCGCCAGTTCTCTGGCCGGACCGAGCCGTCTCTCTGTTGGCCCGACCTCTGAAGCGGAAGACGTCCTGCCTGGTTTCTCAGACCTGCTAGATCGCACGCCGGTCAAGAGAGATCGTTGGCTTTACGAGGGTCTGTCTCCGTCGCCCGAGCCGTCACCTAGTGCTGTGAAAAGAGGCAAAGCAAAAGCCAAGCCCGACGCTACGCCTTTCAAGGTTACAACTCTACCATACTAGTATGTCTTTAGACCTGTAGCTTCGACGCTGACATGCGCAGCTTCAAGCTCGGCAGCCCGGTACTGGTGCTCCGACAACGCCAGTTCTGGCCCGCCGTCCTCGTCGACTTTCAGCCAGTGTTGACGGCTGCGGAGAAGCGACCCGACATCTACGTGGTGCGAAACTATGGCGATGATAAGCTCTGCAAGAAACGGAGACGAGACATCATCTTTCCTCGTGACGAAGAGATTGCAAAGTGCACGGTGCGTCACCTCTCAGCTCGCTCGGCGTACGCTCACGCACCATAGCTCGGCCGACTGGAGATTGATACTCGGGCTCGAGCACAAGAGCATGTTCTAGGTGAAGACGACGTGGACCCGGACCGACCGCTCTCGGGCGAGCCATTCAAGGAACTGTCGTTTGCTGCCCAGCTCCGACGAATCCAGCCCCACCTGTTGACGATCCTACAAAACGGCTACGAGCCTGCGCAGTGGCGCAACGACATGTTCTTTGAAGGCGGCAAGACGCGCCAACTGCTCGCACGCCGCTGTCTGTACGGCGACGTGAGCGAAGAAGAGGTCGAGAGTCAGATTTTGCCGCCGCTGAGGCGATGGTTCGAGCATGCCGTGGGTAAAGTCGGGGAGCGGTTTGCTGGCTTGACCGAGGCGGCAAGAGTCGAGGTGAGTCGGCACGGCAGATTGGTGATTGCCGCTGATCCAGACCACGCTGCAGTACGTCTCGCAGGTGCTGGTGCCCGAGGCTCTGATTCGGATCTGCATCATCTCGATGGATCTGGAGACGGATCGTTCCTGGCTCGACGCAAAGCCACAGAACGAGGATGATATCGACTTGGCTGTCACGCTGGAGATGTTTACCAACGGGACCTCGGCGTCACTGCCTGCACCAATCCCTGGTCCCGCCACCGCCATGGCCAGAGGCGACGACCCCGATCAATTCGCGCAAAGGCTATATGAACAAGCTGAACAGCGTCTCCGCACGCTCCGGGACCAAGTCGACGACTGGCACAAGGCGATCGAAGAGCTCGCGACGGCACGCAAGACGATGCGGCAGGAGCTCAAGCTGCCGCCCGAGGATGCTGGTCTGGGCAACATGGCGATGGTCGAGCAAGAGTACAGCAGTTCTGGACGGGTCAAGCGCAAGTCGTCTGCACGGCGGGCAGTCTACAAGCACTAGCATACATAGTACGATCGAGACGCAGCATTGTCATGGATACCCACCTGTTGTCGCCGCTGCCACTATCGAATGTTTTTACGGCGTAAAATGCCACTCGGGCATGTCGTCCTGCTCTTGCGCTCTTAGATTGAACATCATCGACTGTCGAGTGCACTGCAATGTCGCGCAAGCTCGACTTTTCAAAGTTTCATACTGACGGCTCGGACGGTGAAGGCGATGGTCTCGTCTTGCCAAAGGTACACCGTTTGTCGCTCGTTACTCGCCGCCGCTGACGAGATGCAGCGGAAACTCGACTTGACGGCCGCCAAGGCGCAACTGTACTCGCACGGCACCCTGCGCAAGAGCAAAAAGGATATCGAGCGCGAGACAGAGGAGCGCAAGAAGAAGGAAGAAGAGCAAGCAGCGGCCAAAGCTCTCGAAGAGTTCCAAGCCGCGTTCGAGGGTGATGGAGTCCACAATGTCCCGTTGGCCGGGCAGGGCGGCGGTGCTGGGTTTCGGAGAGGGCGTGGAGGGGGTAACTTTGTGAGAGCGTCGGGTGAGTAATCGAAGATATGGCAAGAGCATGGGTTGATGTCTGGGTGTAGGAGACCCGAGCGGTTCGGGGACACCGTATGGGATGATGCCAAAGGCGTATGAGCCGCCTAGGACGCAGACTGGGATGCCGCCGATGATGCCAAGAGCTATGCGGGTGAGCAAGGGCTGCTGCCTATGGATCGAGCTGACTGCGTACAGCCGCAACCTCCCGCCGCGTTCAATCCACCCTCCCCGCCTAGCAGTGCTCCAAAGCCAAAGGGCAAGCGCGCAATGGATGCCTTCCTCGAGGAGATCAAGAAGTAGGTAATAGCTTCCGCGGCAACATCGTGCTGACCTCGCACAGAGACCAGGATATTCGGGAGCAACGACTAGGTCAGACGGCAAAACGTACGTCAAACGCAATGACTTTTAGTAACCATGGCTAACATCCACCAGTCGAAGGCAGCTCCGTCTCGGCGCTCGCAGGTCGGTCCTGGGCCCTCGCATGTCCAGCAGACACTAGCGGGAGAACCGGAATACTGATCTGAGCTATCATCGGTAGCCTGGGAAAAGGGTGGCCGTGACCAAGCGGATGCCTTGGTGTGTTTGGCTGCGAACAACATACTTGAGTGCTGATGATCGTCTACAGACTACCAACCTCTTTGTCGTGAGTGCTTTGCGTGTGTCCAAGCCAACGGCTGAATCTTTCAAGGCGAACCTGCCGAATACCGTGACCGAGCAAACTCTGGGTACACTCTTCGCCAAGATTGGACCGATCGCGACCATCAAGATCATGTGGCGTGCGTGTTGCCTGGTATCATGCTCGTCCGTCGACTGACGTTTTCAGCTCGAGGCGATTTCGGCAACACGGTCGGCAGCGATATGCGCCGCGGCTTGACTGGTTTCGTAGCCTACATGAAGCGCAAAGACGCCGAGACGGCGTTGAATGATCTTGACGGCTTGGAATGGGGCGGCAGCGCGTTACGGGTGGGCTGGGGTAAGCCGGTCCCGATCCCATCACGGCCGATCCTGGGTCAGTCGTCTGCCCGTCTTTCTCACGACAGTGAAGACGGCTGATACCGCGCGTCTGCAGAACTGCCGAACGAACGCGGGAGATCACGCTCCAGATCGCCGAAACCACACCGGAGGGATAAGCGGGATCGATCGCGGTCAAGCTCGAGGTCAAGGTCCCCAGTCAAGCGACGCGATAGGTCATATTCTCGATCCCGGTCACGTAGCCGCAGCCGCGACCGCGATCACGGACAAAGCAGCCGGAAACGAGCCCGAAGTGCCAGCTCGAGCCAAAGCAGGAGCCGACGCTCTTCCCGCTCGTCTTTGTCCCGGTCTCGATCCCGGACCCCGCCACCAAAGCAACTGTCCACACGGCAGAAATACCTCGCCAAAGTCGATCCCGCGACGGAAAAGTTTGTAAAGGCCGTCGCGGCCAAGGTCAAGAGCCATGGACGCGCGTTTGAAGAGGTGCTGCGGACAAAGGAGAAGGAGAATGTCAAGTTTGCTTTTCTGCGGAATGAGAATGTGAGTTTGCGAGGGGGTTGGACGGGCTCGGGCTGAGACGTGGGCAGTTGCCAGAGTATCACATGTTCAAGCTGGCTGTTGACTCGCGCTACCGGATGCCGACCCCGCCGCTCGAGTTTGAAGACGAGGTATGTCTAGTGATCTCATGTGTAGAGCCTCCTAAAGCATCTCAGGGCTACGCGTCGATCTACTCGTCCGACTCGGCGGAAGCGTCTGAGCGTGAGCGCACTACCAAGGGATCGATTGGCAAGCTCTCGCGCAAGCGCTTTGAAGCGTGCTTGCGTGGCATGAGTGGTGTTCGGGGCGAGATTGCGCGCGCGATGGAGTTTGCGATGCTCAAGGCGGATGCTGCAGACGAGGTGGGTGGTGTGCGCAGATGCGGTGGCAGCTGACAACGCCCAGATTGCCGAGATCATCTGCCAAAGCCTCAAATTTGACGAAACACCGGTGCCGCGCAAGATGGCTCGGCTGTACCTCATCTCGGACATTCTACACAACTCGGTGCGTCCATCTGGCGTAACGATACGATGAGCTAACACGGACAGGCCTCGCCTCTGCCAAACGTGTGGAAGTACCGCAACGCGTTCGAGAGCCGGCTCTCGGCCGTGTTTATCCACTTTTGTGGCGTCCACCGCAGTTTGAACGCCTACTCTGGCAAGATTGCCGCCGACGTGTTCAAGGCGCAAGTGTTGAACATGGTCGAGATCTGGGAGAACTGGTGCGTTGGATGCTATAGCAGAGCTAGGGCTGACCAGGGCAGGATCGTGTTCACGCCTGGTGTGACTGACAAGTTTCGGTTACTGTTTGACGGCGCGACAGAGGAATCGCTGGCGCCCGTGCCAGTCGTCAAGCCTGCTGCGCCAGTAGCGACGGCTCCGACAGAGCCAGCACCGTCAAAGTTCAAAAAGGCTGGGTTCAAGGCGGCTTTCATCCCTGTTGCTGCCGTACCGGTGCCAGCGCCAGCGCCAGTACCAGCTGCCGACCTCGACGGCGAGCCGATGGACGAAGATGTGGACGGGGAGGCGATGGATGAGGATCTGGATGGGGAGGCGATGGAGGATGTCGATGGGGATCCGATGTAGCGTGCATGCAGACAAAGTGCCACCGTGTTCGGGCGAGATCGGTCTTGGCGGTGGTTCACGAACGGCGCGTTATCTTATCCGTCGCCGCCATCACCATCACCACGATCGCAAAGCAGGGCAGCGTAGACAGGTAGGTAGGTAGGTAGATGCGAGTGCTCGCAGGATAGGGTTGAACGCGTCTTACACAGTGCATGAACCCATCGCGCATCTCGACCGAACCATCCGACCCAGCACCAGCACTCGATCCCACGACCCCAATCTCGCCAGTCTCCCCCTGGCCGCCAGCGCTCCCCTCACAGCACACAGACGTCCCATCCGCAAAGGAGACCTACGGCTTCCTCGCCGTCATCCTCACCTATCTCGGCTTTGCGACCTATTGCGCCTGGGCGTTTCTCCCGGACCGTGCTTTGCAGCAGTTTGGCTGGACGTGGTATCCTAATCGGTACGGCTCTGAAAGGGGCGACAGGTGGACAAAGGGTGCTGACGCGTTGGGTCCTCTCAGAGAGTGGGCGCTCCTTGTCCCGTGCTATACTATCGTCCTTGTACTCGTCACGTATCTGACCTACGCCGGTCTGATCGTCTACATGACGCCCTCGTTGCAACTCGATGACGCGGGTCAGTTTCGGCGCAACCGCTACCGTGTGTACGCTGACGAGACGCAGCTCGGCGCGACTCGGACCCAACACTTGGTGGAACAAAGACGCCCGACGCGTGGGACAGTTCGCTCGAAGACGTCCAGAACCCGCATCACCCCCACGCACAGAAGCAGGCGCCGTTGTCCGATCCAGCCGACGTTGTCAAAGATCTCAAGCTCGACCTGTCCCTGCCCGTATCGACTCTGCTTAAAGAGGGCACGGCGGCGGCGCATGCGCAAGCCGAACACTCTGCGGGCGCAGAGGCTCTTGTCAAAGGTGAACTCCCGATCGAAGAGTATACGCGGTTTTTGACAGTGCTGTGGCGGATCTACCAGTGAGTCTGTGTATTGTGAGATTGTGAGACTGGTGTTGACAAGTGCAGTGCACTCGAGACGGCGTTGGAGCAGCACAAGGCCAACCCCGTGCTCGCGCCCACGTTCGACTCGGGTTTCCTGGCGCGTGCACCACGGCTCGCACAAGACATCGAGCACTTGACGTCTCTCTCTGCGTCCAGCTCGACCGCTACCAAGTCACACGGCCTGCCCGACGGACCCCCCTTTGCGCTCACACCCGACCTGCAAGAACTGTTTGCATCCCCGCCCGCCCCGGTCCAAAACTACATTACCCACCTCGAGACCCTCGCCTCGTCTCCGTCTTCCGCCCCGCTCCTGCTCGCGCACTCGTATGTGCGGTACCTCGGTGATCTGTCCGGTGGGCAGATCATTTCAGAGCGCGTCAGGAGAGTGTATGATCTCCAAAAGGATGGCGGCGGCACTGCGTTCTATGATTTCCCGCCGGCTGGACGACATGGCTCGCCGACAGACGGCGACGGTGTTGAGACGCGCGCAGAGAGCAAGAAGCGCTTGAGCGAGGTCAAGCACTGGTTTAGGAACGGGATGGATCTCGGCGTCGGCCAAGACGAGGCGCTCAAAGGTGCGTTCCGAGGCTTTCCCACTGCGATACTGATCGCGCACCACAGCCGAGCTCGTGCGCGAAGCCAACGTCGCATTCAAGCTCAACACGGACATTTTCCAAACGATCCGCTACACCCCGCCACCGCTGACGCCCACCGCGAAAGCGCAGTGCCCGTTTCACGTCCCGCCGTGGAAGCACTCGGCGTCGGCCAAGGTCGTTACGCTCGGTCCGGATCCACCGGCGGCAGGGTTCACCGTTGAGCGCATCCTTGCGCTCGGGTTGGCGCTGTATGTCGCGAGAGTCGTGGTGAATGGTGGAGACTGGTTGGAGCCGTTGAGCTTTGCGGCGGGGTGGCTTGGGTTGCGCAAGTAGGGATGCAGTCACGATACATTCATACATTCTTTCGAGCGTTGCAGCGGTGAGGCTTGTACAGTGGACAATGCAGGTTGACAGAACCGGGACCCTCGATTTCAGACAGTGGCTTGCGGCGTTTCAGTCTCAAGAGGGGTCCTTTGGCTTCAACGGTACAGGTTATACATCAGCACGACTGCATCACTGCTCACCCCTCGGTCTCTGCATGGTCTACTCTACTCTATACAGTGAGAGTGATGCTTGACGCCCGCCGTCATCCATGTTGAGCCAACATCCACCGTGTTGCTATCCATCAACCACCGGTAAAACCACCAACCACGTGGCGGTAAAAACGAGGGTGCGACTTGATCCTTCCCGCTCCGTTTTCACGTCAACAACCACCTCGACAGGCGATCAAGACGGCACCCACGCTCTTTACCACCTACTTTGAGAGCGCAAGACCGACGTAGCACTCTAGGCGAGAACAAGACGAGACGAAAGAGAATCGAGAGATCAGAGTTTAGGATGAAGTTGTTGGCTTTGGCTTTGGTTGGTGCTGGTGTGGTGGCTGCGCAGAGCGTGAGTCCTGGTTGGGCGTCTTGGGTTGATTGGCCGGGGAGGATGCAGAGTGGACTTGCTGGGCTGAGGAAGAGAGACGAGACGAGGGTTGATGGTGGAAAGGAGAAAGGATGGCGTGTTTCAGTTGCGACTGGCTGGCGGCGAGTTGGCCAGCGAGAGACGGACAGTTGCAGTAGACTGTGGGCACTGCAGATCGCCTGCAGCGAGGGACACGTCTCGCGCAGCTGTAAGCCTCATCGCGTACCGCTTCGCCGTTGTGCGCACAGACCTCGAACACAATAGCACACTCAGACTAACTGTCCGCAGTCGACGCTCATCCCATCCAACATCTCGTCGACCTGTACCACCTTTCTCGACAAGCTCAATGCCGACAAGACGCTGTCAGCCTGCGTGAGCCCGCTGATCGAAGCCACGGCCTCGTTCTCGCCCGACGCCGAGACGCAGAGCAACGTGAGCTCGACGCTGTCCACCATCTGCAAGTCGGCGGCCGCGGCAAACTCTACGACCGGGTGCTCGGACAGCGTGATCCGTTCGTGGCTCGGCGACTTTTACCAGGCGTGTCAACCCGAGTTGACAGACTCGGCGTCCTACTCGACCGCCGTGCGCGAGCTGTACGACCTCTTGTACGTCGTCAACCCGCTCCAGGCGGCCGTCTGCGCAAAGAACTCGGGCACGCAAAAGTACTGCGTGCTCGAGATTGTCAACGGTGCCAACTCGTCGACGACCAACTCGACCGCCGCCGTCAACGGAACGACGCTCGTCTCGTTTGCCGCTCAGGCAGGTTGGGACCCCGTCGCGTACGCGGCTGAACACTACTACTATGTCACCGAGACGGGCTCGGCTCTGGGCAAGCGCTTGCTCTCGTACCTGTCTGTGCGCCAAGACTCGAGCGACAGCACCGAGACCGCGGCCGACGCGAGCTCGGACACCAACTCGACCCTGACCGACACGCTCATCCAACCCAACATGACCGTGTACAAGTCGACCAACCTCGCCTTCCTCTTCCTCCAACCGACCCTAGCCTCTGCCCAGCTCTGCACCCCGTGCACCCGCGCCGTCCTCGTCGCCTATGTGAAATGGGAAGCTCGCCAGCCATACGCCCTCGGCCTCTCCCAATCCCCCATCCTCGGCGGCCAACTCGACCTCTGGAACGCAATCGACAAGACGTGCGGCAGCTCGTTCACCCAAGCCGTCGTCTCGGAAGCAGGCGTCCTCGCAGCCGGTAACTCGACCAGCGCCGCCGTCGGCCCGATCACCGTTGCGAAATCGGCAGTCGTGTTGGCCGTCGCCGCTGGCGCGGCCGGTCTCTGGCTCTAGTGCGACGCCGTGGGGACCTAGTGGTTTTTATGATTGTCCGTTTTCTACTTTCCTCCTGGCGATGGACGTTTGTTTGTACCCTTTGATCTGGATGCGGTATCGCAGGGCTAGACTTGGTCTTTGCAGGCTCCCGTCGCAACAGCATGACCGTAGGACAGCTAACGAGCAGCTGGACAAGCCCGATTGATTGAGTGCATCGACAAGGCCATGCCGTTTCACGGCTATGACTGTTACCTATTGCGCTCACGAACCACGCCGCCCAACCTCTGATACACATTTCCCCGCGTGCCAAGCCAAAGTAAAGTCCGAATCGATCGGCGTCCGCGCTGACGTCAAGCCCCCCGTAGGATAATTACCTTAGGCCTGCTGTCACTGTCACCTCGCCAGTGTACCAGTGGACCAGTGGACATATCATGTCCTACCGCGGTCCGATCAACCGAAACCCGAAAGACGATGAAGCAGCCATCATCATCTATGGCTATGTCCCGAGCTTGGCTCTGGCGATCGTCGGTGCCGTGACGTTTGGTGTGGTCTTGCTGGTCCATGCGTGGAACCTGGTCAGGTATCGAGGGACTAAAGCTTTCCATGCGTTGCTCGGCGTTGGGAGTGTGAGTTCCTGCCTTGGCTTGCGTCCCGGGAGCTGATGGCTTCTAGTTGATGGAAGTAGGCGGGTACGCTGCACGAGGGTTCTCCCATGGCCGGCCGTTCGTGGTACGTCGCCCTCAGCTTTGTACGTGCTGCTGACGCCGCTACCGCATAGGTGTCTGGCTTTGTCGCGCAATACTTTTTGATCGTGGTGGTCCGTCTTAGCAAGCCGCGAGGCGGGCGAGCGTGCTGACGCGCGGTATAGGCACCTGTATTGTTCGCCGCGGCAATCTACTACTCGCTCAGCTATGCTATCAACAGGACGCAGGGCAGGGACAGGTTGTTGCCGATCCGACCGAAGACCGTGTTGATCTGTGCGTCGGAACCGACCTATGACGCCGGCTGATTGCTCCAAGGCTTCATTATCAGCGATACTGTTACCAGTGGGTCTCATTATATACTATGTAGGTACTACCCGGCTGATCACTCGCGCAGCCATCATCCAAGTCGCCGGCGCCGCCCTCGTAGGCGTCACGGAATCGCGAAACTACCGCGGTGACCCGATCGCTCTCACGCCTGAAGATGCAAACCATATCCTGCTCGCCGGTCTCGCTGTACAGGTCAGTCTGGTTCCTGCCCGTCTAGTCGGGCATCAGCTCACGTCCCGCCTAGACATTCAGCTTCCTCTTGTTCCTCGCGCTGCTGGCAGTCACAATCAACCGTGCGTTTTCGTCCACGGACCGCCCTTTGCACGAGCACGACAAGGACGTCTCGTCCAATCGATCAGAAACCAGCAAGACGCCGATCGGGCCACCGCTCAAAAAGCTGTTACTGGTCATCATGGCCACTTCACTGCTAGTACTGCTCCGGACCGTCTTCCGTCTGGCCGAGACGGCGTCTGGTGCGCCAATGCAGCCTACCTTGAGCTGGCGACGGCGCTGATCTTGACACAGGACTGTTCTCGTATGCGTCAACGCACGAGTTCCTGTTTGGTATCCTGGAATACATGCCTGTCATTGTTGCGCTTGCGATCTGGGCAGCGGTCCCGCCGGCTCGGCTCTTTGCACGAGCGCGGGCGGTTTGAGCGGATGGACCCTGTAGCCTTTGGGGATGTATTGCAATGAGTATATCTGTTGGTCCCGAGAGACTGTACTAGCATGAGGAGAGGAGAGTATGTATGACCCGCATACCGCCATCATTGACTGCCACGTGAATTGATAGGACGGTGGCGTTGTACGTGTCGGTAATCTGTTGCAGCTCGGTTTTTGTTTATCGCATCAGGTGGAGCGGGCCGAGAGTGTTGTGCATCCCAAGCCAGCAGCCTCACCCTTGCATCCACCCGTCGCTCTTTGCCTGGCGTGCTGCAGCCTGCAATCGACGACTGCGCGGGCCCCTATCTGTCACTGTCCCCGCGCCACCCCCGCACGCACGTTCACCGTCTGTGGTCCTTTGCTTGTTGCCGTCCGTGTCGGTCGCACGCACGAGGTCAGTGCGATCCCTCGGCACGCTCTCGGCTCGAGGCCCCACCCGCCAACCCCTATTGCAAGGTAACTGACGACCCGACACGCAGGCGAGATCGACACGGCGACGGTCCCTCCCTTCTCTTCATCTTCACTCTACGGTCGCTCTCACTCGCTCGGGCTCGATCGAATCGTCCAAAGCGAACGCGTCAATCCTTTCAAGCCCGTGCGCCAATCCGACCGCGCCCAAGCGGAGTCTTGGCCTCGAAGCCACGCAATCCCATATAATATCTTCTCTCTGACGCTGCTGTGTCTCCCCACCAGCACCACTGAGCCTGTACTTGACCACGCCACACCAAAATGGCCGACTCGACACCAACGCCGATGGACACGCCGCTCCTCACGCCCGACGTGGCAAAACACGCTCAGCTCCCGTCCCCGGCTCTTTCGGCATTCGAGCTCGATTCGCCCACGGCCTCGGGCGCTGCCACGCCGTTGCCGCAGCAAGACGCGAAAAAGACCATTGTCAAGCCTGATGGCCAGGTGATTCGGATCCCCGAATGCTGGGGTCACCGCGGTGTACGTCTGCCTTGTCGTCAAACTGCCACACTCGCTGACGGCTTTTGGCGCAGGCTTCTGCAGCTTATCGTGCGTGATTGCGCGCGCTTCTGGAATACTACTGACAATATGGGTCATCAGCGGAGAACACCAAAGCGTCCTTTGTCGCCGCGTGCAAAGCCGGTGCCGACGGCATCGAGTCGGGTGCGGTCTTCACCCGGCTGGAACCGGCAGAAACGCTGATGACCACCTAGACGTGCACATTACGCACGACGGTGTCATTGTCATGTTCCATGACCCCGAGCTCTCGCGTACAACCGATGGCAGAGGTCGGATCGAGCACCAGAACTGGGCTGGCACTCTAGAGTGCGTGCACCGAAGCTTCCGCGCACAGGGCGCGCTGACTCGTCCGCACAGACATGTCCGCACGCTCGAGGCGCCGCACCAGCCAATCCCGCTGTTTGCAGAGGTGATCGATATGCTCATGCTGCCAGAGAACATGCACGTCAAGCTCAACGTGGGTCAAGTCGGATGTGCATGTTGACCCGGCTCACTCGCGCGCGCAGATCGATTGCAAGCCCGGCAATGACCCAGCCAAGCTGTTTACTTTGATGAAGGCCGTCATCGAGCAGCATGCAGACTGGCGCACGGTGCTCGCTCCACGCCTCGTCCTCGGCCTCTGGCACGTCAGTCGCGCTCTATAGTTCTGCCCCGGAGCAACGCGCTGATCTCATCACGCAGCCCAAGTTCATCCTGCCAGCCACCAACATCCTGCCCTACCTCCCCCGCTTCGCAATCGTCATGTCCGTTCTGCTCGCCCGGCAATACTTTTTCTCGTCCTGCCACGGCTTCTCCGTCGCGTTCGAAGCACTCGCCGACGCCGACGGTGCGCGCTTCAGGGCAGAATGCAAGCGTCGCGGCAAGGAGGTCTGCGTGTGGACGGTGAACCGCAAAGAGGAGATGAAGGAGTGTGTCAAGTGGGGCGTGTTGAGTGTGATCAGCGACAAGCCCGAGCTGTGGCGCTCGGTCCGTAAGGAAGTGGGTGCAGGTCGACGTGTCGAGGTCGAGATCCTGACGCGCTGCGCAGATCCAAGAGAACCCGAGTAAAGGGCTCTCGCCGACGCTCGTCGGCCGTCTCTCACCATATCTACTCCCGAAATACTACGGGTTCAGCCACGTATGTTGCTGCGTTGAGGCGCGCTCGCTGACAGTGCTCCTCACAGCGCCGTGAGGCTCGCAAGGAACTCGAGTACATCGAAAGCGAGGCGGGCAAGTTCGACCAATACGACGTGCCAGAGATGTCGCTTTAGCCGCCTCGCGAGGCAACAGTGGACAGGGAGCGAGTAATGACATAGACATTTACGACTGCATGGCATTGACATTGTGTCCTACTCTACTAGCTTTTGTGCGCCCTGTGCGCGCAGCCATGACCTTTTGTGACATAACGGAGGCTGGCTCGAAGGCAACTACATATACATGTCAAGGTCCGCCAGTCTCATAATCGAAGAACGCTGTCACCACCCTCTACCCACGACCCTATCTCTTCGCACTACTTACAATGGCTCCACTGAGCGTCAAGACGTATATCTCGACCCACGGCAAGGATTCGAACGGTCAGGACATCGTACCACCGCACGAGCACAAGGTGTCTTGGGCTCCCATGGAGGGTACGTACCTGACGCGAATCGAATGCCCCCAGGCAGACATGTCATTGAAGATGTTCCAGAACCTCTCAGTGTTCGACGTACAGCGGGATAATGAAGCTCTGGTTGCTGAGATGATGGCATTGGTCGGCTGGAATTAGGCGGATCAGAATGGCGAGTCGGGCGACTGATTACAGATTCAGTGTCAGCCTGAGATGAACTGCCTGAATCAGATTGCGTCATGTATGTCGGACAACCGTTGGAGCTTTTGTGGGGGGTCACGAAGACCGTCAGGTGCTCAACTCTGTTGCATTCGAGTCACGCAAACCGGTAGCGTGCGTAGCCGCTCAAACTGCGTACGTGGGCAAGCGCACTACTGGCATCACTGGTTCTCCACTGCTTGTTCCACCTATTCCCACGGGATGCCTCGTACGTCGCTAGCTCGTTTACAAACATAAGCGTACCACGGGAGCAAGAACCGTTCTTCGCCATTCTTAGTAAGCTCGGCCGCTGTCAAAGCCGGCCCTTGTCCCACCGTGATCCGTGCAGGGTCCCTCATGTGCGGGCATTCGATCGACGTCGTTTGCTTGGTCTTGTTGTAGAAGATTCTGTGTTGGTGTGTGACCTCTGTGCCACCGTGTGTGGAATGGTACGTGCCGGTGCTCAGTGGACGAGAACCTTGCTGGGGAAGCTGCATTGACAGCTACCTTGTAGCCCCCGCCTTGGACTGGGACTCTCACAGAGACACAGATGCCTTCGCTTTGCGGACAGAACCGCCAGTGTCCTGAAGTGGCACATTGGCGTGTCGCTACGCTCAGACGCAAGACAAAGGGCTGCGAGAAGGCGTCGCAGCAACTTGGATCGACATTCCGACACGATATACCTTGCAGAATGAAGCTTCAAGTGACAGCAGCGCGCTATCACTAATGAGCGCGCTGGAGGTTCAAGTCAATCCAGGCACCCAGTCTGTGCTCGCCGAAGCGCATGAGCGCCACCCATCAAGACAAGCCACGGGAAATGTATCGAATCCGAGCGAGAAGTACAATGTGATATCCTCCCCAATCGTCTCGTGCATTCCGCGTGCTCGATGGCGACAATGTATACGCGCGCACGCGTGCGTCTAGAGACGACGACCGCGGCGACCACCCTTGCGACGGGTCGAGTCGGACGGGGTAGGGGTGACGTCTGGTGCGGGTCAGCTATGAATGCATTGAGAAGGCGCGACTGACCCTCGATGCGGCCAATGCGCATACCGGCACGGGCGAGGGCACGGAGAGCGGCCTGGCCACCGGGACCGGGCTGCTTGGTGCCAGTACCACCAGTAGCACGGAGCTTGATGTGGAGAGCGGTGATGCCGACCTCCTTGCACTTCTGAGCAACGTCCTGGGCGGCCAACATGGCGGCGTAAGGCTGCGAGAGCGAGCGTGAGCGAGCGGCTCTGCCAACAATGTACCGATTGAACGCACCGACGACTCGTCACGGTCAGCCTTGACCTTCATGCCACCGGTAACACGCGAGATGGTCTCCTTGCCAGTCAGATCAGTGACGTGGACAAAGGTGTCGTTGAACCTGGTATGACCGTTAGCCTAGCCCGACTTGGCAGACCCGAGCCCATCGCAAACTCACGAAGCGAAGATGTGGGCAACACCGAACACGAGCTCGCCCTCGCCGACGTTGGGGCCGAGCGAGACGGCAGCCTGCTCTTGCGGTGCGCGCTTGGTCTTGGGAGCCATTTTGAAGGGATTGATGGACGAGAGAAGAGAGCACTGGCAAAAGTTGATGCGGGCGGCAGTGCAGCGGTGTGTTCGGCGTTTGGTGCTGGCTCGGCGTTTGGCGCAGTAAAGGAAGGGGTTTGCAGTTGAAACGCAATCACGTGAAATCAGCCGTGACGGTGACGGCATCGCGCGCAGTGTCAATCGTACCGCTCTCTCTGGCAGTCGCAGCTCTCTTGAGCCAGCAAGCTCAGGTTACAGCAATGATCCAATCAGTCCTCATATTCAACACCCACGGTCAGTCCGCTTTCTACCTCCCCTCTGAGAACGACGACTAACAAAACCTAGGCAAACCACGCCTATCCAAGTTCTACATCCCCCTCCCTCCGCAAACACAACAAGCCTTGCTCTCGCAAATCTTTTCGCTCATACAAAACCGTCCCAGCGGCGTCTGCAATTTCCTCGATGCGCCCGACTTGGTCTTCCCGTCGGGGAACAACGGTCATGGCAAAGGCAAAGGCAAGGCAGGCGAGATGCGCGATGATGACTTGAGGGTCATCTATCGGCATTATGCAACGTTGTACTTTGTGTGAGTCTCGAGGCTGGCTTGATCCATCCCGTGAGGAGCTGATGTGAGTCAGATTCGTCGTCGACGGCGCCGAGTCGGAGCTCGGCATCCTCGATTTGATCCAGGTACGCCCACCGATGCCTTGCTTGTGCCAAACCATACCCCAACTCCTTATGCACTCCATATCGTTCATTCCCTAACTTGAACCAAGGTCTTTGTCGAATCGCTCGACAAATCATTCGAGAACGTCTGCGAGCTCGACCTCATCTTCCACTTTGACGAGGTCTGTTCCCATCTGCCCAGTCGCGCGACCTCGATGCTAAACATAGACATGGCAGGTCCACCACGTCCTATCGGAAATCATCCAAGGCGGTCTCGTGCTCGAAACAAACATCAACGAGATCACTGCCAACGGTGAGCTCCGTTGCGCGCTGCCCTGCCCATAGGAGCTGACATTGTGCAGTGCGCGCAGCCTCACAGAATCGAAGATTATCGGCGGCTTCCGCTTCGCCTCTGATTCCGTCTGCGCTTGCATCATCGATTGGGCAGGGGGTGAGAGGGGCAGGCGGGAACGGGCAGGCCCGACGGTGGCTTGCGGGTTTGGGCGTTGGCGGTTGATGGTAGCTCGAGGGGTTGTATTTGGTCCATATCACTTGTGTTTCTTGTACCTGGTTGATCGGCCTTGCGAGACATCACCTCGTGAGAAAAGATCGAGGGTTGCATGAACCATGCATATAGCAGTCAGCCGCCAATGCGACCCCTCACCTCCGCCGTTCAGCGCGGAAACACGCCGTCCTGCTCCAACCTCAAAGCTCTAGCCTTCTTCCGCCTCAGCGCGCCTTTGCCTCTCGCACCCAACGCTTCCTCCCGTTCCCTCTCCACCTCCTCCGCCAGCCGTCTCTCTTTATCATTTAGTACCGCGCCTAGCTTCTCCATCTCGATTGCGCGCTTCGCGTCAGAGCGCATCATGTGCTTCATGGCGCTTCGGAGGCCGCGCGGACCGTTGAATGGTGAGAGCGAGGCTTGGTACGCTGTCGGTGCCGGGGGAACGATCGAGTCAGGCGAGGTGTAGGAGTTGGCTGGCAGCGAGGGACGATAGGGTTGCTCTGCAAAGCCGGAGCCGGGCACGGTAGCGTTCGAACTCGACGAACGCGCCAAGCCGAACCCAGAGCGCGTCGACGTCGGTCCAGCCGGCGAGCCCCTCGCCAGGCCAAACCCGCCCTCGGTAGGCCCAGTAGCGGACCCCCTTCCAACCCCCCACTGCCTCCCAGCACTCTCAAATGCCCTCTTCAATGCCGGCACAGGACTCAGTGCCTCTGAGCTCTCGGCGCTCGTATCCCATTTAGTGCCCTGAAGCCCAGAGTCTGCAGGCTGCTGGTGATCGCGAAAGTTCGACCGCGTGATCCGCTTGACGGACTCGTACGAGATCCCGAAACGTTCAGATAGATTTTCCCGTGTATATGTGTTTGGGTCGGCTTGGTGGAGCGCCTTGAGGCCGGCCATGGCGCTCAGGGAGAGTTTCTTGGTTGGGACCCAGGGTTGCTCTGTGGTCGAGTTAGCCATGCGTGCGATGTGGTGGTAGGCCCTGTTTGATTTTCGAGGCGGTGAACTCACGCTGCTTGAGCATTGATGTTTGCTCGCTGTTCTTGGTGAGTTTGGCTAGCGTTGGGTCGGTATAGAGGCGTTCGTATTGTCCATAGTCATTTTGCGCACTTGGTAATGATGGCGCTGAGCCATTGCTGGTGAACGTCGAAGGACTCGCGACCGCCTTCAGCTCCTCCTCATTCAACCAGCTAGGTTTGTTAAACGTATCCGGCATATGCTCAACAGGGCGACCGAGCCATCCCCTCGGCTCCTCCATATCCCTCCTCGCTTGTGATCCCGAGGCCTCACGACCAAGCCTAGCACTGGCCAAGTGCGTCGAAGGGCCACTTTCCCCAGTCTGCCGCCGGATCCCGAACCCCGCTCCAGCACGCAGATCCGGACGGACCCTCGCCATCGCCATTTCCCTCTCGCCCGACAGAAACGCCTGTGCGTCTGCCGGACCCCGCACAGCTCGCTTGGCAAACTTCTTGGGGTCCAGTAGGGACTGCTTGAAGTGGTCTACTGGCTCTTTGAATGGCTTTTGCCGCTTGTGCTTCTTTGCCAGAGAGGTCGAGGTGTGGAGGGCGCATGTGAGGGGTCGGGGCGGGCCAAGGGTGACAGCGAGGAGTGAAGGAGGGAGAAGGCGCGGCATTGTCACCTCGGACAAGAAGTTGCAGTAGCAAATGTGCTTGTGCGGTGCAACATCGCACTTGCAAGACGACCTCGACTGAACAATTAGTGCGCGCGGACCTCCGATCGGGGCCGGATGTCCGAGAACGAGGATAGTTGGTATGAGCGGTGGATGAGCCGCAGAGCAGACGTCGGCTGCAGTTGTACACCCTACGCCAGTCTCTTGCGGGAAGCTCGACCGGCATGACAACCCTCAAGGACCGTATCCAGGCGTTGGAGGCCGCTACAGCCGGTCCGTTGTCGTCTACCCCCGCCGGTCCAAGCAAGCCGCGAAAGGACTATGGTCAACCGATCGCCTTGGTAGGTATGGCTGGTACCAACGGCGTCGGTCCGATGGCTACACCCTACTCTAATCGTACTCGACACAATAGCTACAACACTGGGAATGGTCACGGCTCGCCATCCACCTCACCGACGGCTATTGCCCTCGCAGCAATCCCGGCGCTGCGGCCTGTCAAGTCGCCTGGTCCCCGGCCTCCGACAACCTTGCCAGTGACTCCATCGGTCACTTCCGCGCCAACCTTGTCCATCACCCAACCAACACCACAGTATCCAACAGCCCGGTCTCCACGACGCTCTCCATCACTCAGTTTCGCAGCTCAATCCCCATCACCGATCCCTATATCATACCCTACTCGCAAACCGTCTCTAGCTCGGCGTACGTCTGGCAGTAGTACATCTATACCACCCGTGACTCCACCAAAACTTCCAGCGCGGCCCCAACTGTCACCAACACCTTCGGCAGCGCCTCAGATACCGCCACGCCCGAGCACGAACACCACCAAACACACTCATAACCTCAGCACATCATCTTGGGCTTCCGTCTCGCTCAGCTCGGATGGCGAGGGTGAATCCTCTGGACGGGCAACACTGGATGTTCCAGCCATCAAAGCGCACACGCGGGAACACCGCGGGTCGTCAGCACCGGCACCCCGTAGCCCAACTCAAGCACCCGCGCTGCCAGCCCGCAAATCCTCCGTCTCGTCCGTCGCGTCCTCCTCTACCGTCCGATCACTCCCTTCAGCGAATTATCGCAAACCACCGCCTCCCCCTGTGCCCATCGCCAACATCCCATCACCGACAAAACTGCCCGAGCGTCGTCCTTCCCCACAACCGCCGTATGCGGTACGTCGACCATCCCTGACACACTCCATCAGCTCGTCCTCGCTATCTGTTCCCATCCCTGTCAAAACACAACCCGAGATCTCCTATGCCATCCGTAAGCGCACACTCCCGCCGCCCATTGCACCACGGCCATCACCCGTACAGATCCAGACGGCGAGATATGACGACACGTTTGATGCACTGGTGCGCGCGCAGAACGATGCCCTGGCTAAAGGCGTACATCTTGAGCGTAAGGGTAAGACGCGGGAGCAAGGATGGAAGCGCGTATCGGCGGCCGATGGCGTACAAGACAGAATACTCGCGAGTGTCGTGAGGGTCGTGTGGGCAAGCAGTCGCCTAAGTATGACAGTCCTCCGAGACATCTGGTACGTTTCGATCAGTCATGAGCCGTATCGAGGCTTAAGCAACGCAGGCAGGCGGTCAGTGACAAGGACCAACCTGGCTCCCTGGACAAAGCGCAGTTCTCCGATGGGATGCGGCGCATCGAGGAAGCGCTGAAACGTAAAGGTCCTCGAAATCGCAGGATCGGATGACACCACTGCGAGTGTGTCCCTTGCACGGATATCTTCCTGTCGAGTGGCGTTTAGATTCGAGGTTGGAGCTTGGCTTTGTTGTGGCACTCATCGCAGTCTTCCCACTTGAACGCTCTTGCATGGCGGACCTATGAATGACCATCATGGCTTTCGGCCTCGTGGGTCCCCTGTCGTGAATTAGACTCGAGTCCGTGCGCCGACATTCGCCGCGCTGTCAGTTCACGAAGAAGTCGTTTGGTCACACCTCGTAACGTCAAGGTCGCTACCATGGGAGGAGAGTGCGATGATGGCACGACAGCTCGAGGGTTGGTTGATAAGTACGCTTGCAGTCTGGGTGAAACTGCATGCTCAACTCGATCGTCTCAAATCTTCCGTTGCAGCCGGCGCCACCGCATCGCAAAGCATACATCTAGAAAGAACTGCGCGCGTTTGGGCAAGGCTTGCTTGAGAGCGCTAGGAATGCATTGTCCTCGCTGAGAGGACAGGACTCCTGGGAGAGGAGAACAATGATGCTCCTCATAATACGCCACTAGAACGGCTGAGGTCGGGTACGCCAAGTGCCCGCCGTGATCATTTCAGCGGAGTCCGATTGAGATATGTTATCTGGGTTGAGGGCCAGTAGCTACAACGACTCTGGCCTACAGTCGGGAGTACCGATACGGACTCTTCGCGGAGAGTAATGCGAAGCTGCTTGAACATTGGAGTAGACTTGGGCACATCTCGCTTCTTCATGCAAGGAGTCAGTGGCGTGGAGTACTGTCTGTCTTCGATTCAAATGCACTCCCTTGAATGCGACTTGCGATGATCTTACACCGATGGAATTGAGCGCCATCTTGCGATGTAACGACGTTTACCCGGGCCTCGAGCAAATACCAAGCAAGGTCAAGGTACACCTTTCTCTTCCCGGACCGACGACAGCGATGGCGCGCTAGATTGGAAGGGACTCTTGAGATTCGAATGCGTATTCCTGCATGGCAGTCTATGGAGTCCTCTCTAGCGCTTCGCGTTCGGACGATTGCAGTCAAACGAGGCCCGAGCCCAGTCAAGATGCTCTCACGGCGTCCTCAGGATGCGATCGGCTTTCTGTATCCACTTGTGCGACTCATCAACCATGGCCCTGTCCAGCGTCGTCTCAGGTATACGTGATACTGCACCAGGTGACAATCAGCAGCGACCAGACCACAATTGCAACCGATCCACTTTCGAGCCTGCGTGCTTCGGCCCTCAGGCGCGTACGGACACCTCGACACTTTGATCGAGCTTTCTTGTACTGCAGAACGGCACTTGCAAAGGTGGCTCCACTGATCTGACCTTCCACGATCGGTTTTGCCGCAAGTCCCTGAGCCCGCAAGCACGCGCCATAGTCTTGCAGCAGAGTATCGTAAGTTGTACTGGGATGACTGGTCGGGTCTGTAGTTTCTTGCGAAAGGGTCTCAGACATGGTTGACGACCACCGTACTAAGCTAGAGTCACGATGGTATCAAGTACGGCTAATGAGGTCGGCCATACGATCTCAACGGAGGGGTTGCCACGCGTTGCGAAGGCACACTCACCGTTTATCTTTTAGAGGCTTCCTGCGGTCACGAGAAGAGGGTGGTCTTCGCCGAGAAGATGCCCGATTGATTGTACCTTGGTCTTCACGTCAGATCACCCCCAGTACGCCGTTTGTCCAGTTTTGCGTTACGGCGAGCACACTAGCCTAAGCGTGCAACCCACAAGCTGCAGCGCCTTAATGTACAACATGTAGGGCGTCCAGGATGTACGATGATTACCCGAGGGCATGCTTGCGAATGATCTTGGAAGTCGTCCGCACTCTCGTTCCGTCTCCGGACCAGAGGGGATCGTATCCGGTGAACCCGGCTTCAACGTCAACCGCAGGATCGCTGGGAAGACGAGAAGGTCAAAAGTACTGGAAGATTGTAAAGCTTCTAGATGTGGAAGACTCGCTGTTGTGAAGCTACTTAGGGTGCGTACGCCCGAGCCAAGTTTTGGACGTCGACCGCAATAACATGTCAACGACCGCCGTCACGACGAACCTAGAGCGAATGAGCACAGCCATCGACGACTTTCTCACTCACCACGACAAGTCCATCTTACGGCGCGATTTCATTCCTCCTGCTAAAGATGTTGTTAACACGTTGGATAAAACCCCCGAGGAGCGGCAGATGTGTAGTGATATGATCGCCGCATGTGCGGGGCTTCTAATCGGTGAAGCCTTAGGTGAAGGAGCAGCTGTGAGCAGAGTCTCGGATTGAGATCCGGGTGTGGCTGTGTGGAGGGAGGAATTATGCATAGATGTCTATGATACTCTGTACGTGTTCCATACCGGTTGGACAGGCGCAGTGTGATCTCTCAGCCGCAAACATCCAGAACTCAACTTTTCAAGCTCACACGGTACAAGCTCACACGGTACAAGATGCTAGCAGCAACCTTGCGCAGCGCAGAATCAGCTCTTCAGATGCTTTGCCGTGGGCGTGATCCACAGATAGGCGCGTGGACGCACGCCTATTGGTCCATGTACACTGGGCTTGGACGCCTATCTGGCGCGGCGGAATACCTTGCTTGTGGGCTGTCAACGACGCTATCGACATTCACAATGTCAAGTCCGTTCATCAAAAGGGCGAGGTCTAAGCAAAGCGGACGAGTGCGCGACCTCGACGCTGAAGATGGAACCGTAACGAGTTCTCCATTGGCGCGAGACGCCGCCGAGGCGAGCTCGAGCAAGTTGCCTGACGAGGACGAGCCGCTAGGAAGTGTGCTGCAGAGCAAGATGAAGAAGCGAAAGGAGAAGAAAATCGGTGGAGGAAGCAGATTGAGCTTTGGTGGTGACGGTGACGAAGTGGGTAGTTCGATACCTACTGTGAACTGACACTTCGTAGAGCACCGAATCGACCCCATTCAAACCTAAGAAATCACTGCTTTCTCAAGCTTTGCGGATACCGACGACACCTGGTGGCTCGGCTGACGATGCTGAAGGGGGCCGTCCCGCTCTTGTAACCACTCCATCATACTCGCGCGAGTACCTCTCGGAGCTCAAAGCAGCGACACCAAACCAGTTGCATCGGCAGTCGTCCAACCTCAAAGATGTCAACTCGGACGATGACGAGGCAGTTGATGCCAGTGGGCTGTCAAACATCGCTCGCAGCAAGTACAGTGTGGAGGACACCACGGCAGGGATCCCGTCCGTGACGGCCATTGCGTCGGCGAAAGCCAAAAGACAAGCGGCTGTAGCTGGTGGGGCTCTGGGCACCAGCGGAGGTGAATTGGGCAACGAAGACTTTATCGCACTTGGCAACGGCCAGATGTCAGTCTATGATTCGCAAGGTCCACATCCGGAGAGCACATTGCAAAGAGAGGAGGATGAGTTGGGCGACGGAGACGAAGGTGGGTCATACTGATGGTGAATGTCGCTGAAATGGTCAGACTTGGCCGACTACACCGAATCCAATACGCGCCTGCCTCTGGGGAAGAACGCAAACAAAATCGCCGCGAGGCGACTTCGAGGCGAAATTGGCGAGATGATTGACGAAAGGTTCGTGGTTCGTAGCCTTCTCAAACACGTTGCTGACAAGGTACGAACAGAGAAGCCGACCTCGAGGATGATGAGGAGTCCAACGAGTGGGAATTGGCCCAAATCCGACGTTCAGGCCGCATCGAGGAGGATGCACCTCGTCAGAAGACAAAGTCGAAGAGACAATACAAAGCAACCCCAAGTACGCTGGCGCCAGTCCTCTGTCGTGTTCGTACTGACTTGACAGTCCCGATTGCTCGATCCGTACCCTCCCTGAGTGCTGCGCAAGCACGGTTAATCGCAGCCGTCGTGCAGCTCGAAAACGACCAGCAACAGCACACCAAATCACTCGAAGCGGCCATCAACGAGCTGTCGACCTTGGAGCGGACGGAAGCAGAATTACGAGAGGCTGTCGGTACGGTCGAGGGCAAGCGCGAGTGGGTGGAGGAGTTCCGGGGCTGGGTCGACATGCTTGGCGGCTTTCTTGAAGAAAAGGTGCGAGACTTGCGTGACGCGCATTGTGACTAACTGTTTGACAGTATCCCAAGCTAGAGGACATCGAGGCCGACACATACCATCACTTCAACGAGCGCGCACAGATCGTGTCGAAACGGCGAGCGGCGGACGACAGCGATGATCTATCTTTGTTCGTCGGCGTGGCCCCATCAGCACAGGCAGCGGAGGAAAAGGTCGATGAGCTTGGTCGTGTACGCCGACCCCTCGACGATACCGGCTTCCGCTCTGGTGTCCGCCAAGCACGTCGGTCAGCGAGAGATGCTCGTCGTCAGCGCCGCCGTGCTACACCTTCAACAGATGACGACGACGGCTTCTCGACTGACGCAACCCTCGCGGCGGCAGACTCCGCCGACTACGATGCGGCACAAGCGAGTGTCGGTGCGCGTGTGGACGCACTGCTTGACGATGTCAAAGCAGATGATTTCAGAGATCCACAGCAAGGCCACGCCGTCCGCTTCGGCCACTGGCGGACCAAGTTCGAGGAAGACTATCAGAATGCGTTCGGAGGGCTGGCTATGGTGCAAGCTTGGGAATTTTACGCCCGTGGAGAGATGGTCGGGTGGGAACCCTTGCGGGTGAGTTGTTTTGTTACCGCACTACCATACTAACACTAGGCACAGTCATCGGTCACCCTCGAGTCCTTTCGATGGTTTCATGCACTGTACAAGTACTCAAGACCACCCCCGACAGGCCCGGACGCCATGGACCTCGACGATGACGAAGAGCCAGACATTGGGTCGGACGGTGACTTGGTGGCAGCCATGGTGTCTTCCGCAGTGGCCCCACTGCTCATCAAGGCTTTCGAGTCGGGCTCGTACGACCCTTACTCGGCCAAGCAGACTCGCAAGGCGTTGGATCTTGCAGACGTCATCTCGGAGCTGACAGGCAAAGACAGCGCCAAGTTCAAGGTGAGCGGTGTGAATGACAAAGTCGAACAAGACTGATCAGATCCTGCAGGATCTTCTTCGGGCGATCCTGACGGTCTTCCACAACCACCTTCTTGACCTCTCAAAAACCATTTCAGACGCAACGCACCCTGACTCGTCACCTCCACCTCCATTTGACCCGGCCTCGCGCCTCGCCATGCAGCGCTACGTGCGTAAGCGGACAAAGTTGCTCCAGAACATCCTACTGTGGCGTCGTTACGCGCCTCTTGAGATTCAGGAGCTCATCTCCAGGCTTGTGACCGAAGTGTTGCGCCCGGTGTTGGCGCGATGCTGGGACGGTGGCGGCCATGAAGCAGCTCAAGGGGTATGTCGCACCACTTGCGCTTCTGATACGACCAACAGCTTACATTCTTCCCAGGTGCTGTCAGTCATTCCACCGAATATCCTCGCGCCAGACTTGACCGCGTTCCTAGAGCACGGGCCAGCAACGACGTATTGAGATGCATGGCATTCTCTGGTCGAGCCTGACAAGCAACACTGACAACAGCGACTTTCTGTGAGTGTGTCCTTCAGCACCCTTCTCCACCCTCCCACCCACCGGCCAGGATGTTGCTTGGTGCCTCCTTCGGGGGGCATACGGCTTCAGCTGCGTATCCCGGCCAAGCCACTACAAGGATACGCAGCATGTCCAGACAGCCGTACAATGATCTTGGAGCACTATGACCCGTGCCGCCTCCTATCAGGACTGCGATGCAGCGCGTGGCTCGTTCCGCTGCCAGATATCAAGCAAGTGCATGCATAGGAATCATTTGATGCTACGTGATGCTCATTTTGCCTCTGCCGAGTCCAAACGAGGGCGCTGTTGCACGTTAATTCAAAATCGTCGAGCCCGTCATCGACTTACCTTGCTCTGCCTGTCATCGACCTCGCCCTCTTCCGGTTCATCATCATATCGGATCTTCTCGCGCTCCTTGTGCGTCGAGTGACGCCTATCGCGGTCCGAGCGATCGCGCTCGCGCTCGCGCTCCTTGTCTTTGTCACTCCTGTCCCGATCGCGCTCGCTGCGCGAAGAGCGGTGACCACGATCGCGCTCGCGCTCGCGCTCACGATACCTGTCCCTGTCGCGATCCCTCTCACGCTCACGCTCACGGTCGCGGTGCGAGGACTTGCGGTCGCGGTCGTCGTAGTCGTCGACGTCCATGGCATGGCGACGCAAGTCGGGCTCACGACGGCGGCGCGAGGTGACGGAACCGCCATCGGACGATGCTGCTTCGCGTAGCTTTTCCTGTCGACCACATCAGCACCAGGTACATGTCTGATTTCATCTAGGCGTACCTTTTGCCGCTTGACAAACTTGTCAAACGCCAGCTTACGCGAGTCTTCGTGATCTAGCTCTGTAAACTCGGGCAAGTCCTTGATCAACGGCAGAGCCTACGAGTTTTTTGGTCAGCAGGCAGCACGTCGGCAACACAACACGACTCACCTCGTCGTACGGCTTGTCAAGGTCGATCGCGTCGACTTTACCGAGTGCATAGCGCAGGTCGTCAATCTGATGACGGCGACGACGCTCTTGCCGACGGATCTCATCTTGCGCGGCACGGACGAGTCGGGCGTGAATCTAACATGTCGTCAGCTCTGCTGCGGCAAAGCGCATGTAAGCATGACGCACCATGTCGAACACGTCCGCCCTCGTCTTCTCATCCAGCACAATGGTTGAAACACCATTCACGAGCGTTTCGAACTCTTCAGCCGTCGTCTTGAGCGTGATCGTCTTGTCTTCGGCCTGGAGTTCCTTTTCAAGGGTTTCGGCTGTGCGCTCAACCTCCTCGCCCAAGTCATCCACAAGGTCCATCCAGAGATCCAGAGGTCCGGATCCCGGCATTCCCAGCAGATCAACATAGCGCTCGTCGTCTTGGAACAGCGGTAGAGTCTCCTTCCACTGCGACTTGCGCGTAATCTTGCCAGCTGATACGAGTTCGCTCAACAGCGCCTTGAAAGCGTCTCGCGCCTTGCGGCCACGTCGGGCGCGTTCAATGTTGGTCCTGCGGGAGACCTCGTCGTGCTCTCGCTCGAGCTCGCGTGAGCGCTCCTCGTAAGCTGCAAGCATGTCGAGCGTGTCAATCTGCTGGAGCAGAGGATCGGCCTTGAAAACTGGCGAAGAGAGGATCATTTCGTGCGCCGCACGCCAGCGGGTTGCGACGTCCAAATCGAGTGTCTTGACGAGCGCGGCGAGTGCTGCAACGTTGCGCTTCTGCAGGTCACGTTCGGCCGCCTTCGAGTGTCAGCAAGGAGATATACCAAACGTGGACTCACAGCTTCTTTTTGGCGCACACCAGTCACGTATTCTTCGTAGAGCATCCGCCTGTCGTCTTCGGGTGCCTGACGCCAGTACTTGTTCTCTGCCATGAACTTGTGCGCCGACGCATAGCCGTGGAAGGACTTGAGCTGGCGATTGGCTGCCAAGGCGCGGAACAAGTGCGGACGCAGCTTGTTGAGCCATGTTTCTCTATCCTTGTTGCGTGTCTCAACAAGGCCAGTCGTGTACTGCGTGGAGTCAGCGTCTGCCCGACGGGACCAACAAGACCGCTCACCTTTTGCCAGGCCTCCTTCTTCTCCGCAAGGGTATCAAGCACCTTGTACAGCGGGTCCGTAATGATCTTGCGGATCGTCGTATCCCACGTCCACGTCTCGTCCACTCCCTCGCGTTTGAGCAGATAAACAAACGCCTCTTCCGCCTTGGCTCTCGATGTGAAACCTCCTGGCGGAATTGTGATTGGTACGAGGTATGGCTTCTCCTTCTGAAGGTAGGGCGGTAAGGGTGTGGCCGACCCGGAATCGCCGACATAAGAACCAGTGCTACGGCGGTCAGCTGGGGATCATGTGCAAGATGAAGAGACGTACGGATCGTCCGAATCACGCCCGTTGAGTGTCACAAGCTGACTGTTGCGCTTCTTGTCCTCTTCTTCCTGCACTTGCCGCTCGAGATCCTTGAGTTCTTCCGGAAGTTCCCACTGAGGAGCGATCAGTACGATCTGACAAAAGATGCACCAGACACATACCTTGGTCTCTTTAGTCTTGGAGTTGACATAGTACGGCCTGCCCTTTGACGTGTATTGCTTCCACACCGTCTGGTTGAGTGCGCGCTGTTGAATACAAATTAGTCAAGCTACCACGTCGTTTCTCGCCATCTGCTCACTTCGAACGGCGTCTACAGAGCGTGTGTCAGTAGCTCGCATATGCCTGCGCTCAAGCGACACACCTTGAGCTCGTCTGGCTTTTCCCAGACCGAGACTTTGGTCACAGAATGCGCCCAGTACACGCGGCCGTCCGAGTTCTTGTACTCGTTCTACACCATCGTCAGCGCCCGAACACAACTACCAATGCGCGAAGACGTACCCATCCGGGCTTTTTCAAAGGCGACTTTGCCGGCGACGACATTGCGCTTGGTGGGACAGGCAACCAGAGATGCACGCAAGATGCGTCTTCACCGGGCAGGCCTACACGCGCTGTTATCCCCGAAGATAACGGCGGGCTGGACTAAACTTAGGCGCGCGTTTCACGTGATCTAGGCACGCCTTCCTTCCGTCATCGCCCGCCACCGCACGTTCAGTCTTCAGCTCACTTTACGCAAACGAGATCCAACAAGCATCATGGGGTGGACTTATATGTCAAGTCAGTTCCCTGCGGCGCTTCATACTGGCTGCTGCATGCTTACCTTGCGCAGAGCCGCGGAGCATCACCATCTTTCCAGGGGTAAGTCTTTCCCGCGAAAGATCCGGTCACATTGCTGATGACTTGGATAGGTCAAGCTCAACATGCGAGGTTTGCTTTAAGCATCAAGAGCCCTGGCGTGTCATGCTGATGCTTGATAGGCCTGAAGAACTGGAACATCACGGTCGGTCGCTTCATGTGGCGTAAGGACAAGTGAGGGTTCCCTTCCGTACGGTGAGTGGCTTTAACATCCGTGTGACGAGGATCTGACGAATGTCAGAGCACCTTGAATGTTTTGCTGTCTATAATATCCGACCGATGGCCTAGATGCAACTTGATCTTTGTAAACCTACCCACTGTTGTGGATCGCGCGCAGTGCTCCTGCCCCGCATGACAATGTCATCAAGAATACCGTCGTTATGATTACAATGTCTCCCATACGACGATCGGAGCAAGCTAGTGCTCGTCGTCACTGACAGGCGGGAGTGGCGCCTTGTACGCCCTTTTCAGTGGGGAACCCACGCGGGCTATGTACTGTATCAGTGGGCGAGTCGCGTATGACCAAGACGCACGTTGGTAGAGTAGAGACTTTCGACGAGCCTGTGCAAGGCTCGCGGCGTATGCTTCGGGAACTAATTACGGTCAATCACCGAGGTCAGCCACGGCCGAGCGAGACGTACTGTTCCCGCGCGACGTGTTGGCAAGGTTCCCGGCCGTCATCAACGCAAGCTGCTTCGGTTCCATGCTCTTTCGTCTCTGCGCGCTGTCAGCCTCTAGCTCTGTTGAAAAGCTCACAGTGTACGTACCTTTTGGAAGACGCTCTCATCCTCGAGCGTGACCGTATACGAGTCTTCAGCAACCTTGCGCCCATCCTCTTTGCACTTTGTGACCCAGCCAGCACCAACGATATATGGCATCGGATCACGCAGCTTGCGCAGCCACGAGAGCGTCGACGGCTTGCCTGATTTGTAGATGATGTGCGTGCACGAGTCGGATGGGCGGACGAGGACCTGGGAAACGCATAAGCTACTTTGGTCATTGTGCTGGTCACAGACGCACTCTCGCTCCGCATTGCTTGAGGATCTCGACATAGACCATTGACGAGTCATCGCCGTCTTCTGTACGAACATCGACGAATGCCGTGATGCCGCGCAGGCAGCCCGAGCCAGCAGACGACGAGACGAGCGCTTCGAGCGAACGCGCAGATTTGCTCGAGACCATCGTGGTATCGCCACTTCCGTCCGCTGAGCCCATGCGTGCCGGCGCACTGATCGACGGTCTCGATCTATACGTCACGACCGTCGGCAGAGGTCTTTCTGCCAGTCTCGGTCGAGGCGGCGGCATCATGGTCTGTACAGGCTTTTCAGGCTGGACCTGGAGTCGGGCAAGCAGCTTGTCCAAGTCGCAATAGCTCTTGTTGGCGTCGATTGAGAACCCGCCGTCACGCCGAGTTGACATGCTGAGCGATTGCCGCGGCTTGACGATGGGCGCAGAGACGGATCGGGGGCTGGGCTGGGTTCGACGGGGTGGAGCGGTTTCACTGTCGTCTTTGCTCGCGACTGATGTCGAGGTGGTGGCGCGGGGTAGCACCGGGTTGGAGACGACGCGCGAATTGGACGGTTTCCGCGCTGTAGACGGGCCAGCGCCGAGACCAAGGTTTGACGGGTACGACGGTTTCCGACGAAGCGTTGGTTCGGCCGTGGGTTCAGCTGCGGGCTGCGAAATGTTGCTAGGCCGCGATGTTGGTCGACGGGGCGCAGTCTGCAGTGCCGACAAAGTAGGTGCTGGCTTTGTTGCCGCGGGGGCGGTCTCCGGCGCGTTGCCAGACGCTGCAGCGAGCCCTCGCGTCATCCTCCGAACAGGCGCACCGTGACCTAACGATCGGTGTGATGTCGCCCGGGAGAGAGGTCGTGCTCCCAGCTCAGGTTGGACCTCTGACACTGCGCCGCATGGCTTCAACCCCTTGATATCGTCTTCTGCAGAAAGCGCTTGCGGGGGATCGATGAGCATTTGCGATTTCCGTCGCCTTGCCATGATGTCTACTGCCTTGGGCTGACTCGCTGATGCGCGTTCGCTCTCAATCGCGCCAACGACAGGGGTCATCTCCTCTCGCGGTCCTTCTGTGGTACTGATCGGATCATTGATTGTAGGGACAACGCCCAGTGGCTCGCGGCGCATTGCAGGTGAACCGAACCTCGAGATCTTACTGATACCTTTTCGAGGGGTGACTCCTAGCATTTGCACGTCGTGGTCGACCTTGATGACGGGCTCTGCCCTCGGTGCTGGTAGTAGTGTCCTCGGTCGGTCTGCAGTGCTAGGCATGGGTGATTGGCCGAATTTGCTGATACCGCCGAGGATACGACGACCGCCTGGCGTGGTAGGGATCATGGAGGGTGGTTGAGCCGGCGCTGGTGCTGTTGTCGTGACTGTGAAGGGATTGCAGGCTGCATCCAGTATCGGCCCTGGAACCGCGCCAGTGCTCGGCCCTGCACTCGACGATGTCGGGAAAAGCCGACGCGGGGTCACGGGCACGGCGAGTTGACTGAAATCCAGTCGCCTCACTGGGCCATCCGCAAGAGCCGTGTGCCGTGGTGCGGGTGATGGCGCAAACATTGCTGGGATAGGGGACGGTGCGACGAACTCCGACTTGAACGCTTGCAGTGAGAAGCCCGTGCTGGAACCAGAAGGGAAGAGTGAAGACCGACGCTTGTTTGCTGCTGCAGACTCATCATCCGGTTCGAGCGGTTGATGTGGCCTTGGTGGGGTTGGCGGTCGGACGCGAGTGATTGTGATCGGTCGGTGTTCTGCCGGTCGCTTGTGAGCATGTGCGGACCGAACATCGTCTTTGGTCGAGAGACGTCGCTTGAGTGGCCTGGACAGAGATGTCGAGGACGAGAGGCGGGCGATCTTAGATGGACGGTTGTCGCTTGGCATCGGTGACATGGTCGATGCATTGGGCGAGGCCTCTCCCAGAGGTGGGCGTTTGCGCCTAACCGCGGTCGGTTGTGGTATGTGACTCGTTGACGAAGACGGCCGGGACATGACCAAGTCACTGTCTTGCATCGGGTTAGTGAGGTGTTGTCGCGATGCTTGAAGCTGACAGCGGCTCACCGCCGCTTGACTGCACGGATCGTCGTCTAGCACGGTTGGCACGCGAGGTGTTGTTGAGTGATCGTCCACTCGTCGCTCTGCCCGTCTGACGGCTGTCTTGCACTGGACTTTGACGGAATCTTCTCCGCGGTATGGAGGGACAGTACAGGGCCTCTACGCAGCCGCCAAGAGTGCAGTTGCTGCTGCAGACAGCTGCTCCCACCCACCGACAAACAAGTCAGTCGCGGTCGGTTGTTTGGATCGCGGTATGACGTGGCACTGCGCTGGTAATAAACCGAGTGTCACGTGACGCGGTCAACACCGAGAGGACCGTATCGGTCGAGCTATCAGCACTCCAACATCCATCCCTTGCGAGCATGAGGTTCACAGCGCTCGCCCTGCTGGCAACAGCGACATCGATTGTCGCGCTACAGCTTCCGATCCACTTGGGGATCGACGCCCTGTCTGCTGTTGATGCCGCCCTGCATCCCGACACCCGGCTAGCTCCAGTCAGTGCAGCCGACGACGGCTTCACGATGAACATGATCCGAAGCGATGAGCATGTCACGTTTACGCACGAAAGGTTTCCAAAACATCAGCTCAGGATCAAGAGCACCGACGGGTGGTGTGACCCTGATGTCAAGTCAGTTCTGATTAGTGTGGTTGATCGCGAATGCTGACCGTTCAAGGTCCTACACCGGGTGAGGCCTGAATTGATCTCTGGCTCCATGACTTGCTGAAACCGTTGTCTCATCCAGCTACCTCGACGTTGGGTACGGCAAAGATCTCTTTTTCTACTTTTTCGAGTCGCGATCCAAGCCGTCCGAGGACCCAGTGATCATGTGGATCAACGGTGTGTTCTTTATCCACTGCCGAATTTATGACTGATGTAGGCTCAGGCGGGCCTGGATGCAGCTCCGCTCTCGGTCTCTTCATGGAGCTGTGCGTCCTCCAACGATTGCACGTGAACGTCATGTTGATAGCCACCTCACAGCGGCCCTTGCTCTGTCACGGACCCGACCCACATCAACGGGACCAAGTCGAACCCCAACGCGTGGAACAAGAACGCAAACGTCTTCTTCCTCGATGAGCCGATCAACGTCGGCTTCAGGTGGGTCGCGCGTTATCGCTCAGACTATGATGGCTCATTCGTGACTATTCTAGCTACTCAAAGCATGGCCAGGTACATCCCAGCTCTGGACTGCATCCTGAACACTCTAACGAACTCGTAGCACGTCGCCACGACAGAGCAGGCCGCAATCGACATCCAGGCGTTTGTCACCATCGTCAGTACTACCATGTCGGTCGTCAATACATCGCTGACTCACCTGGTAGTTCTTCGAAACGTTCAAAGAGTTCCAAGGGCGGGACTTTCACATGGCTGGTGAATCGTATGGCGTCAGTTTACTACCACCGACGAACCCTTGCGCTGATCCTCTTCATCGCAGGGCCGATACTTGCCTGTATTCGCTGCGGCAGTACTCGATGGCAACCGGGCACTTGCCAAGCACGGCAAGACGCCGATCAACCTCAAGAGCGTCATGATCGGTAACGGGATCACCAGCTCGTGTGCGTTGACCGTCATGACATATCGGCCGTGCTGATGGCATAATTGCAGATGACACGCTCAAGTCGTACTTGCCCTACGTGAGTATCGCGCTCTATGACAGACCCATCCTGACGCCTATCATAGTCGTGCACAAAGCACTCGAACCTCTCACAGCCGCTCCTGCCGATCAGTTCCTGTGTTCAAATGGCCAACACGGTGCGTTGTCGTCGATGTGGGTATGCGCAGCCTACGACAGCTGACCATGTGCAGCTCCCCCGGTGCTCGCGGCTGCTCAAGGAGTCGTGCATCGACACCTTTGACGCCGTAGGATGCGCCATTGCGTTCAGCTACTGCGACTCGGAGATCGAGGCGCCCTTCTTTGGTACCGGCGTCAACCCGTACGATGTCAGCAAGCCCTGCTCACTCAAGGAGCTCGAAGACTCGCTTTGCTACTCTGTCACGTTTGTTTGCTTCTTCCCCCTAACACTCTGCGGTGTTGATCAAACCGTGCAGCGACGTGATCGGCCAATACCTCGACCAGCCATCCGTCCGAGAGCACCTCGGCGTCGCGTCATCGCGCGGCAACTTCTCGAGCTGCGATAACCGTGTCGGCGTCGATTTCTCAAAGTCGCTCGACATGACGGGCCACACTTGGCTCTACGTCGCCGGGCTGCTCGAACACGGCGTGCGCGTCCTCAACGTCAGTCCACACCATCCCTGAATGCTTGACACGCACACTGACGTGCCGTTTGCAGTACGTCGGGACATGGGACTGGATCTGCAACTTTATCGGCAACGAAAAGTGGGTCAACGACCTGCAGTGGACGGGCCAGGATGGATTCCGCGCGGCCGAGCTGCGCAATTGGAAGGTCGAGGGCGAGGTGGCGGGCGCGACCAAGTCTTACGGCGGTCTCACGGTACGTTGCTGTGCTTGAACTTGATTGAGCGGCGGCTGAGCAAACACAGTTTGCGAAAGTCGAAGGTGCCGGTCACATGGTGCCGTACGACAAGCCAGTACAAGCGCTCGCTATGCTCGAGCGCTGGCTCGGGGAGAAGGATCTCTAGGGCATGCATCACTTGCGTCCTTGGACGCATGATCTCGTGACGGATCCGACCGTCGTTGCTGCAACGGCCGGCTTTGGCGGCGACGCAAGCAGTCTGCGTCGACGATTCTCGTCAGTCGCCGGGTCTCGCGGTAACTGTAGGGTCTCAGGATGCAGTTGCCGCCACCGAAAGTCCGAATCCAGCCCGGAGTCGGGGTGGCGGATTCCGGTAGATCGGTACATGTGGGTCAAGAGATGGCGTCCGGGTTGGGCCGATGAAAGCCGATTGTCGAAATCGACTCTCTGGCCTGTCGAACCAGCTGTCGGCTGGGGGATTGACGCGACATGACTAATATGGTCATGCACTGAGCATATACAAGTCACATATCTAGCCGAAAAAGTCTACCACATTCGTGATCCTTGTGGAACCTGCGTGCTGCAACGCTTCTCGCCCGGTGACGATTTGCCGAGTGTACGAGCTGGCGCGGTCAGCGCTCATGTCGACGTAGTCAGTGACTGCACGCTGACCTTGACTTTGAGCAGCCAGCCTTGCCTGTTACGAAGCGTGGCGCCTCCGTGACCAGCAACTTTTCGATAATCCCAAGCTGTGTGCATTGGATCAGCTGGTACACAGTGCTAATCAGTGCGCAACACTGACAAGACCGGTATCGACGGTCGCAACCACATCAGCTCCTAGCAGATTCGCGATCCCGACCAAGCGACTCCCGAGTGCGTGTTGTAGGATCCGCACCGCAGCGTGATGGCCTTCCTGCAAGTTTCTAAAGGTCCCCGATCGCGCTTTGCCAGTTGCGTCGCCGCCGAGCGGGTAGTCGGTCGCAAGGTATATTAGCTCGTCGACGCTACGATCGCCTTGCAGTGTCCGTACGAGCGCTTGTGCGCAGCGTGGTTGCTGTTCTGGTGGAATGGTCTCCATGCGCCAGTGGATCGCCGTGTAGCTTTCGCTCGGTGATGAGCGTTGCCGAATCATCTCGCCAAGGTCATGGGATAGTCGCATAAGATGAGGTGAATACGCCAAGGGGACAGGTAGCCCGCCGGGAAGAGCTAAGAAAGGGTGTCGAGCGGTTGTCTCGACCAAGAGCACATCCACTTGATGAGTGAAAGGAAGGAGAGCCGACTTGAGCCCCTCGCGCGCCTGCGTGGACTCTGCTGAATCCCACAAGTCAACAAGGGGGTCGAGCCGTGGCATGCGAACGTGGAGTGGAGTGGATCTCACAGCGAGTTGCGGCAATCGCGAGGCGAGGCAGATGTTCCCAGTTCTTGGGACTTGCGCGGACTCGCGAATCGTCATGAGACCATGCTCATCTTGCTTGCCAGTCTCTAGGACCACTCGCTGTGCGGACCAGTTCCTCGCCGGCAGACGCGTGATTGACGGTGCTGCGCCGAGAGCACGCTGTAGTGGCTCGAGCGCGTCGTCGGCATAGTAGAAATCAAACGTGTGCGCACCACAGAGCGAGAACCGCGAGTTGGCGACGTTTGGAACGACCAGGACTCGGTCCAAGAGGGCGGCAAGTACTGCGAGCTGCAGATATCAATCAGCTCAAGTTCACCATCGACACGAGTAGCTGACCTGCTGAAGATGCTGTTGGGCTTTGCTCTCCTGCCGTCACGGTGAGCGAAGGGATGCCTCGCCATGCCACGGACCTGTTCGCCAACCCACGCTACGACCAGATACTTGTCGTTATTGAACTCTTTCCTTGAGCTTGCGAGACTTTGAGCCGGAGACTGCCCCTTGACGAGTGACGATGCGTCGAGTTCCAACAGTTGTCGACGGAGCGCAATAGTACTTGCAGAGACGTCAAGTTGTGAATGCACATGACTTGGAAGCTCTCTAGCAGGCGTCCAGAAATGGTACACGCCCAACAAGGTCAGCAGCACCGCCAGACAACGTACGACTCGTGGCATCTCGTGCAGCATGGCGACAACTCGTATGCCCTCTCGGCCGTGGGATTGAACGCGATCCGTCCATTTGACAACGTCCCGCGGGCGGCTTGTCAACAGGAGATCAGACGGAGAAACGGCGGAGCTACAATGCGAACTTGCTCCCTCCCTCCAGGACCGCGGACCGCGGCGTCGGCACCGCGGTCGTACCATTGTAGGATTCGTTACGGCGATGAGTCACATTGATCGAAGAGCTACAAGGCCCGGCGGCAAAGTGTTCGCTTGGCCCGCTCAAAAGCCCAGTTGACGAAGACATGCGACGACATGTAGAGTCGCACGAACGCGTATGACTCATTGGACCTGGTCTGGTTGGAGCAAGGTGGCTGGGTCGGACGTTGCCAACCCCGCTCCGTTGGTGGAGTGATGCTAGCCATGACGATGGGCTACAGTAGTACGTGTGGAGACTCTGGCCTAGAGCCAACCTTGACATGAAGGATATGACAAGGCATTGTACTAGCCGTGCTAAGGCGGTCACGACTGTCAAGGTTGATGGACGATCCCATGAGCGCTAGCCGGCGGCGGCGGCAACAATGCCGTTCGAGGGGGTGATCGGCCTCTGACCGGGTTTCATCGTCGACAGAGCGTTAGCGTTAGCGCAGCTGGCACGGCCGCGGATGGCAAAGGAGGGCCTTTGTCATGTTCGTCACGCTCAAAGGCAGCCCGGTGGAGGGTCCCGCGCGGATCTGTTGCTGACTCCTCGCCTAGCGAGCCACGCGACATGGGACTGAGAGCGAGAGCAGTGGCCGGCGGTGACGGTCGAATCAGCTTTCTACGAATGCAACACTTGCTGCATCCTTCCGATCCGACGTGGCCCTGTCGCCTGCGGTTGCTGCCAGATCCAGCTGCGGCTCAAGCGCTCTCAGGGGTTTGAGCGGTCGAGCCCGGACGCGGCTACTGGCTGAACCCTGAACGGTTTGCGTAATTGGGCGCGTGGCGGCCCTGGGCGGCCCTGACMCCMCCCCCGCCGCTCGTCCGTCTCCGCTTGGCCGGTATAAGCACCAGTCGATTGGCTGCGGCTCACCAAGTCTAGTGCAAGCTCCACCGCTCAGCACAGCTACATCAATCAGCTCAAGAGACCCTTCCCCCCGCATCCCCCCAGTGTCACCCTTCACCCAGACACGGACAGCACATACTGCGAGCTCGCACGACCCTTGCCACTTTCTAGCATCATGTCTACCAGTCCCTCGCTCCTGCACGTCCGCCGCCCCTCGCCTCCGCAAGCGTCGCCGTTCTTGTCGACGACCTTGATCCCTTCCACGGTCACGGCCAAGCCCGTGCTCACGCCCCCGGCCGCTGATGTTGACGAGATTGATCTCGTCCTCACAACTGGTATGTTTCCAGAGGTCGTGTGCCCGTCGGCCGAGGGTTGACCATGCGCTTGTAGAGTCAATGAACATGGCAGACTTTTCAGCCTCGACCATCTCGCTCACCGTGACCGACGCCGACACCGAGACCGAAGCAGGCACTGGCTTCTCGTCGTCGCCGCAGTCGACACTGTCAGGGTGCTCTGGCTCGGTCTCCGAGGGCGCCTCAGCGTCAACGTCCTCGACCTTGTCGCGGTTCCACAGCCGCAGTGCGATCAAGTCGTTGATCATCGAGGCTATTACTGGTGTTACGACCCAGTCGCCGACGGCCTCGACTTACAACTGCCAACTGCCAGAGGGTGTGTTTGGCCTCGCGCTTGCCAAGGATGCATGGACGGTGAGTGATGTGCTCGTGGCCACTAGGAGTGACGCTGATAGCGATGCAGCCCGACAGTGAAGCCTTGTCGTGCTTCCACCCTTCATGTCCCATCACCTTCTCGACCTTGTCCATCTCCAACCGGCGGCATCACTGTCGGCTCTGCGGCGAGATCTATTGCAGTGCGCACACGTCGCGCCTCGTGCCGCTGGTCCATCCATCAACCTCGATCATCCGTCAAGAGCGCGTTTGCGACGCATGCCTTGCCCCGCCAGCCACGTCGAGCCCAGCCTCGGCCGCGTCATCACACATTTCGCTCACCGACCTCGCGGGCGCCGAATCCGACTCGCAGCTTGCTGTTCGGAGTACCGCTCGACCGCACGTCACTCGCGCCGCTTTCAGACCCGCCTTCCACCGGTCGCATTCCAACCCGGGGGCTGGCTCGTCGCGCTCTATCCCTCGTCTGCCAATCCAGCCATGGATGGACGGCCAGGGCGTGCTCTCGCTCTACCCGCTGGCTGCCAAGCGCTCGGGTCAATCCATTCAGTCGCCCAACGAGCCCTCGGCTGCTGCCCCACTCTTCCGCGCGCCCGCGCACGCTCACAAGCGCTCGCGTGCTCTCAAAGCGACCGCACCAGAGTTCATCCCGGCCAACTGGGGCTACCGGCGCGAGGCCTTTGACGAAGCCTACGAGTCTGACGACTCTTCAGACGATGACGGCCCGGAGATCGGCGGCCTCGTCGTCAACGGTCCCTTTATGCTTCGTGCTCACCCCGAGCGCACGCAACGCAAGTCGTCGGCGCCTCCTGCGATCACGCAGGGCGTCACGCAGGCGTACGCAGGCGACTGGTCGACCTTTTGAACTCGAGCCAATCTTCATCAACACCAGCATCATCATCATCATTGTGCATTGTCTCTTTGGGTTTTATAGTTGTTGCTATCATTGGCTCTCTTGTCGTTGTACCATCAGATGATTATGCACATGCTGTCTACCACCACGGACGGGAGTCGAATCGGGTCGAAGCTGAGCGTGAGCCATCCACGCTGCTCTCGGGAGCGATCGTCCGGACACTTTCCGGCACCGTCATGATTCGAGCTACTGCAGATCCGGCACTGCTCTAGCATGAGACCTTGATCACATTCTGGCCGACGCTAAACTCGGTGTGAATCCTGGGGGTGTGATCTCGACCGGAGCCAATGCCACCGCGGAGCCGCCGAGCGCGCTAGATGACGTCCCGGATTCTCAACCGATCATTTCATTTGCAACACGCGCGGTGTCACGGTGCGTGAGCGGATCCTCCTAGGCTTGCGCCCACAACAGTCGTGCGCTCGCTCGCTGCCAGCTCGAGACCGCTGTGGCGTCGCTTGGCGGTCCCCACGACTCGACGTTTCTCGGGAATGCAGCCGGTTACAGTCACAACCGGTGACGGTCTCACGTAATCGTGCCCGAACACCGAAGCGGTCGGCGCCGACGGGGCATTGACGGACAGTATAAAAACTGACGGCAAGACGATGAAGGCAGCTAGCGCACTCTCGATCAAGATGGCAATGCTTCTCAGCCAGCTCAAGGGTCTGTTTGTGGGCGAAGCCAAGATGACCGTGTTACCTTGGGTTCCAAACTCGGGTCTGTGCTGGTGCTTTGGGTCGGTTGAGGTGATGAGCTGACATGTGCAGTTAAACTGGTCATCTTGTTGCTTGTTGCGTACAATGCGAGCTCGTTTCCGCTCGTGTGGCACTGGAAGGTGCTGTGGCCGTACACCAAGCAACAGATCATTGGCAAGCTCAAGGGTCGCAAGCGATACTATGACGACCTCAAGCACCAGTTTGTGGGCGTCAACCCGCTCGATGTGAGGGTAAGAGTCGAAGAGCGAGCTTGGCCGGGCGAGTGGTGCGTGCAGTAGTGGGCTTGCGTGGCTGGCAATCAATTGATGAGATGGCAGTGATTTCAACATGCACCTTTCCAACTCGTGGGTCTTTGGCTGATCGTGGTGTTTCCTGACTGATATCTCGCTCCAGCTCTTACGCCAAAGTGAGTCACGGACAGCATCCCATGCGCCAGCAGCTGACATGCTCTATAGGTCCTCGACCCCGTTCGGATGATCGCCAACGGCCGCTTCTTTACAGCCTCGTTTCCTTCAGGCGCTTGGCCTGGACTCGGCGCATCAACTTATACATTTGTCAAGGAGATTCCTATGGGTGCGAAGTACACTGTCGAGGCTCGGATCGGCGGCTGGGGTGAGAAATGGGTCAGTCGCGTGACCTCGTCCAGCGGGATGGCACTGATCTACAGCTTAGATCTACATCGTTGCAGAATTCATCACGTATCCCAAGCGCTCTGCCAAACCACACAAGGCTGCCGACGCGGGAGCGGACGGGGTGATGCCCAAGTTTTCAGTCCCGGCTTCCGGTGTGGACACGCCTGCGTCGGGCGTGTTGACGAGCCAGGGCGAGGAGACACTGGATGAGGTCTCGAGACGGATCGCTGCGTCCACGTTGGGGCGGACACGGAGTGATGGTGGCGTCGTCCACTGCTTTGCCGTCACGAGCTATGTCGCCAAGATGGGCCGGCAGACGATCCCTCCTGTCAGTCAGCTGTCTTCGTGCGCTCGCTCTTCGCTGACAATCTCTAGCGCCTGATCATCGCTCTGAGCGGGTACGGCAGTGAAGCCAACTGGGAGCGGACGATGCGCCTGCTCGCGACCAAGGACCGGGGGCGCAAGTGGCTGATTGGGGGCTGGCGTGACGAGGCCGACGCTGATCAGCTTGGTCGCGAGTGGGAGGCAGGAGGCAAGGTTGCATTCGACGGACTAGAGAACTCGCGGATCGCGCTCGACGCGGTCCGGATCGACGGCGTAGAGAGCCGCAAGTAGAGGGCCGCCCCATTAGACGAGTGATCGAGATGAAGATAATGACGTGGCAGTGTGTTCACGTGGCTAATGTTGGGGAAGTCGCGGCACTCGCTCCCAGTCCCCACAGCGACGCAGCAAACTCGGTCCCGTCTGTCCCCCCTCGCTTCTCCTTCTTAAACGTAGGCGAGCGCTGCTCTCTGTCTGGACCGTCTGGCCAGATCGTTCTCCTTCCATCGATCGGAGATTTCTACCTCTGCCAAGCGCCCACCATGGGTTCCGAGGCTTATGACCACGCAAAGGTCACCCAATTCATCGGTGCGTAGCATGCCGACATTGACATTGCTTGCTGTTCGTGGTCAAGCCTGTCGAGCTGCTTGAGCGTTACGCATAGCTCCGCAGCTCGATCAGCTTCAGCTCAACCCGCCAGCGCAACCCCATGAATCAGCCAACAGCGCTGACACTTTACTCGACCCCACAGGCGGCAACTCGCTCGATGTCGCTGCCCCAGGCCGCGTGACCGACTTTGTCAAGAGCCAAGGCGGTCACACTGTCATCACAAAGGTCCGTGCCCCACCCGTCCCCACCTCGCCAGCCGCTGATCCACCGCCAGGTCCTCATCGCCAACAACGGTATCGCAGCCGTCAAAGAGATCCGCTCGATCCGAAAATGGTCTTACGAGACGTTTGGCCAAGAGCGCCTGATCGAGTTCACCGTCATGGCCACGCCGGAAGACTTGCGCATCAACGCTGAATACATTCGCATGGCCGACCGCTACGTCGAGGTCCCGGGTGGTAGCAACAATAATAACTATGCAAACGTCGACTTTATTGTCGATGTCGCTCAGCGCGCTGGCGTCCACGCCGTTTGGGCCGGGTGGTGAGTACTCGGGCTTCGAGGTGATCAGCCGCTGACGCCGTCTAGGGGTCACGCGTCAGAGAACCCGCGGTTGCCAGAGACGCTGGCAAAGTCCAAGATCATTTTCATTGGCCCGCCTGGGTCCGCCATGCGCTCGCTCGGTGACAAGATCTCATCCACCATTGTCGCTCAGCATGCCGACGTGCCCTGCATGCCCTGGTCAGGTACAGGCATCGCCGACACCGAGCTCTCACCTCAGGGCTACGTGACGGTGCCCGATGAAGCGTACCAGAACGCCTGCATCACTACTTGGGAGCAGGGTCTCGAGACTGCTCAAAAGATTGGCTTCCCCGTCATGATCAAGGCCTCTGAAGGCGGTGGTGGCAAGGGTATCCGTATGGTAGACGACGGCGACAAGTTCAAGAACGCTTTCCAAGCGGTCGCTGGCGAAGTGCCAGGTCAGTCTCACGGCAGACGCGATTGTGCAGGTGCTGACAAGCTTAGGCTCGCCCATCTTCATCATGAAGCTCGCCGGCTCGGCGCGCCACCTCGAGGTGCAGCTGATTGCCGACCAGTATGGCAATGCCATCTCGCTCTTCGGTCGCGATTGTTCCGTCCAGCGCCGTCACCAAAAGATCATCGAAGAAGCCCCCGTCACCATCGCTAGGCCCGAGCGCTTCGAGGAGATGGAGAAGGCTGCCGTCCGACTTGCCAAGCTCGTCGGCTACGTCAGCGCCGGTACCGTCGAGTACCTGTACAGCCACCAAGACGACTCGTTCTACTTTCTCGAGCTCAACCCGCGCTTGCAGGTCGAGCACCCGACGACCGAGATGGTCAGCGGTTGCAACATTCCCAGTATCCAGCTCCAGATCGCCATGGGGATCCCTCTGCACCGGATCCGCGACATTCGCACCTTGTACGGCCTCGACCCGCATGGCGCAACCGAGATCGACTTTGACGGGACCAACCCGGACTCTGTCAACACGCAGCGCAAGCCGCAACCCAAGGGCCACGTCATCGCATGTCGTATCACGGGCGAGAACCCGGATGCTGGGTTCAAGCCGTCTTCCGGTAACCTGACCGAACTCAACTTTCGGAGTAACTCGAATGTCTGGGGTTACTTTTCCGTCTCGAGCGCAGGTGGCCTGCACGAGTATGCCGACTCGCAGTTTGGTCACATCTTTGCCTATGGCATGGAGCGCAGTGAAGCGCGCAAGTCGATGGTCGTCGCGCTCAAGGAGCTTAGCATCCGCGGCGAGTTCCGCACGACGGTCGAGTACCTCATCAAGCTGCTCGAAAAGCCAGAGTTTGAGCACAACACTCTGACCACGCAATGGCTCGACGGCCTGATTGCCGAGGGCATGACTTCGGAGCGTCCCGACCAGACCGTTGCCGTCATCTGCGGCGCCGTCGTCAAGGCGCACGTCGCGTACGAGTCGTCTGCTCTCACATACAAGGCGATCCTCGACAAAGGCCAAGTCCCACCCAAGGACAGTCTGCAGACGTTCTTCAAGACGGAATTCATCTATGAAAACGTCCGCTACTCGTTTGCCATGGCCAAGTCGTCGCCGACTTCGTTCACGCTTTACCTTAACGGCGGTCGCATCTTTGCAGGCTGCCGCAGCCTGAGTGATGGCGGTCTGCTCCTGACCATGGAGGGCGCATCGCACACCGTCTACTTCCGCGAAGAGGTCGGCGCCACAGTCGTCTCGATCGACTCCAAGACTTGCGTGATTGAGGACGAGCAAGACCCGACTCAGCTCCGCAGCCCGAGCCCAGGTAAGCTCGTCCGCTTCCTGATCGACTCGGGCGAGCACATCGAGGCCGGCGAGGCGTACGCCGAGATCGAGGTCATGAAGATGATCATGCCCGTCATGGCCACCGAGAGCGGTATCGCCCAGTTCATGAAGCAGCCCGGTCAGACTCTTGCTTCCGGTGAGCTGCTCGGCATCTTGACGCTCGACGACCCGGCAAAGGTCAAGTTTGCCAAGCCGTTCGAAGGCATCCTCCCGACCTTTGAGCTCAAGTATGGTCGTTACGGCACCAAGCCGCACCAGAGGCTGCGCGAGCACCTCGAGATCCTGTACGACAACTTGCAGGGCTACGACAACACTGGCTCGGTCCTCTCGTCGCTTCGTACCGTCGAGTCTGCTCTGCGCGACCCCGAGCTGCCCTACTCGCACGCTTCGGACGTGCTCTCGACTCTCAGCGGTCGCATCCCGAGCCGACTCGAAGAGGAGATCCGCGCCACTATCGACTCGGCGCGCTCCAAGCAGCAAGAGTTCCCGAGCACCAAGCTGACCCGTTTGATCGACTTTTACATCGAGGACGCGGTTCCCATCAAGGAGCGCCCGGCGGTGCGCGCCGCGGTTATCCCGCTCAACGACCTCATTGTCGCGTTTGCTGGCGGGCTCTCGCTGCACGAGTGGCAAGTGAGTGCCAGTGATCGTCTGTGCAGGGACATGCTGACGTATCGCAGACCTACGCTGCCCTCCTCGACTTCTTTGCCGATGTCGAGCAGCCGTTCGCCGACTCGACTCGCACAGAAGAGAATGTCGTCCTCGGTCTCCGTGATGAGAACAAGGACCTCGACGTCGTCGTCAAGCTCGTCCTCTCGCACAGCAAGGTTGCCTCCAAGGCCAAGCTCATCCTCGCTATCCTTGACCTCGTCAAGGGTGAAGCTCCTCGCGGTCTCACTTCGGGCGAGAGCAAGGTCACGCTTGCCCTCCAGCGCTTGGCTGCTCTCGACAGCCGTGCTACTACAAAGGTTGCGCTCAAGGCGCGCGAGGTCCTCATTCTCGGCAGTCTGCCCAGCTACGAGGAGCGCTCGATCCAAATGGAGCAGATCCTCAAGGCTTCGGTCACCACCAGCTTCTACGGTGAAGGTGGCTCTGGCCACAGGCTGCCGTCCAACGACGTCCTCAAAGAGGTCACTGACTCGCGTTACACTGTTTACGTGAGTTCCGGTGACTCATATGGAGGTCAAGCTGACAACTCTAGGACGTTCTCACAACCTTCTTCGACCACGACGACCCGTGGGTTGCGCTTGCTGCGCTCGAGGTCTATATTCGCCGCGCCTACCGTGCGTACAACGTCATGCATCTCGACTACGAGGCTGGCCAGAAGGGTGGTGATCCTCACGTCGTTACCTGGCGCTTCAAGCTCGGCGGGCACGCCTCTGAGCCCATGACGCCTCGCGTCGACTCGTCCAAGTGAGTGACTTCAACTCGTCGTGACTTTACTGACGCCCGTAGGGACTTTTCGCGCATTGCTAGCATGAGCGATCTCACCTACGTTGTGCACTCCAAGGTCGAGCCGCTCCGCTTCGGTCTCATGTCGTCGTTCAACGACGTCCAGAGCCTCACCTCGGGCTTTGCTCGGCTCTTGACCATGTTCCCGAGCTTCAGCGAGGTCGACTTTGCCGAGAAGCACGGCAAGGACGCTCAGCACCCCCACGTGCTCAACGTCGCTCTCCGTGCTTTCGGGGACGAGGACACACGCGATGAGACGCTCATCGAGACCTTCCTCTCGATCAGCAACCAGCACGCCGAGAAACTCTTCAGCAAGGGCATTCGTCGTGTCACTTTTGTCGTCTGCCGCAAGAGCCAGTACCCTGTGAGTTGCGTGTGATAGTTTCGAGCGGGGCTGACGATTGCAAAGTGGTACTTTACGATCCGGCCGTCCGCCGACGACAAGACCTGGAAGGAAGAGCAGGTCATCCGTAACATCGAACCGGCACTCGCCTATCAGCTCGAGCTCGGGCGCTTGGCGAATTTCCACATCACGCCCATGCCTTCGTCGAACCGTCAGATCCACGTCTACCACGCCGTGGGTCGCGACAACTCTTCGGATGTGCGCTTCTTCGTTCGCGCTTTGCTGCGTCCTGGCCGTCTCCGTGGCTCGATGAAGACGACCGAGTACCTCATCTCGGAGACCGATCGTCTTGTCGGCGACATTCTCGACACGCTCGAGGTCGTCGGTGCGCAGCACAGGCAAGCCGACTGTAACCACATTATGGTCAACTGTGTCTACAACCTCAAGGTCTCGTTCGCCGAGGTGGAAGAAGCCCTTGCTGGGTTCATCGACCGCCATGGCAAGCGTCTGTGGCGCTTGCGCGTCACTCAGGCCGAGATCCGCATCGTCATCGAGGACGACGAGGGTGTCATCACCCCCGTCCGCGCTTTCATCGAGAACGTATCTGGCTTCGTGGTCAAGTTCGAGGCTTACCAGGAAGTCCCCAACGACAAGGGCGTCGACATCCTCAAGACTCTGGGCGAGGACGGACCGGGTCAGCTCCACTTGTCCAAGGTCAACTTCCACTACCCCACCAAGGAGTCGCTTCAGCCGAGGCGTTACCAGGCTCACATCATCGGCACGACCTACGTCTACGACTTCCCTGACCTGTTCCGTCAGGCTGTGCACAAGACGTGGCAAAAGGTTGCCAGCATCTTCCCGTCGGCCAAGGAGCCGGCAGACATCCTCGAGGCTGCCGAGCTCGTCTTTGACGAGACGGGCGAGCTGCAAGAAGTCACTCGTGCGCCGGGCTCCAACTCGTGCGGCATGGTCGGTTGGGTCTTCACCATGCGCACCCCCGAGTTCCCTCGCGGCCGCCGAGTCGTGGTCATCTCGAACGACATCACGTTCCAGATCGGCTCGTTCGGTCCCATCGAAGACGACTTCTTTTACAAGGCGACTCAATATGCTCGCCAGCACGGCCTGCCCCGCATCTACCTGTCTGCTAACTCGGGTGCCAGGATCGGCCTTGCGGAAGAGGTTGTCGGTCTGTTCAGCATCGCTTGGCGGGAGCCGGGCAAGCCCGAAAAGGGCTTTGACTACCTCTACCTCACCCCAGAGAACCTCGTAAAGCTCAACAACATTGGCACCGGCAGCGTCATCACCAACGAAATCGAGGTTGAGGGCGAGCGCCGTCATGTCATTACCGATGTCATCGGTCTCAAGGAAGGTCTCGGTGTCGAGTGCTTGAAGGGCTCTGGTCTGATTGCTGGTGAAACCACTCGCGCGTACGACGATATCTTCACCATCTCGATGGTTACCGGCCGCAGTGTCGGTATCGGCGCGTACCTCGTTCGTCTCGGTCACCGCACGATTCAAGTCCGCGGCAACCCCATCATTCTCACCGGTGCTCCTGCCTTGAACAAGGTTCTGGGTCGCGAAGTCTACACGAGCAACTTGCAGCTCGGTGGTGAAAACGTCATGGGCAAGAACGGTGTCTCGCACTTGATCGCTGAGAACGACATCGATGGCGCTCTGCAAATCGTCTCGTGGCTGTCCTACATCCCGGCCAAGCGCGGCGCGGCTCTGCCTATCCTCAACTTGTCTGACTCTTGGGACCGTGAGGTTGCGTACAAACCACCCAAGGAGGCGCCGTACGACCCTCGCCTGCTCGTCACCGGGTCCATCGAGGAGGTGGATGGCGACGTCAAGTACCTCAGCGGCTTGTTCGACAAGGACTCATGGATGGAGACGCTTGGTGGTTGGGCGCAGTCGGTCGTCATTGGTAGGTACCTCGGCGTATTGTGAACGAGCTGACGTTGTCCAGGTCGTGCCAGACTCGGTGGCATTCCTACCGGTGTCGTCGTGGTATGTAGTCTGCATACAGGGCTTTGCGCGGCGCTGACGTTTCGTAGTTTGAGACCCGTACCATTGAGCGTGTCACGCCCGCCGACCCCGCGAGCGCGACCTCGACCGAGGTCCGCACCATGGAGGCTGGTCAGGTTTGGTACCCGAACTCGAGTTTCAAGACTGCCACGGCTATCAAAGACTTCAACCGCGAGGGCCTGCCTTTGGTGCTTGTTGCCAACGTCCGTGGTTTCTCGGGTGGTCAAGGTTCGTGGAGTGGCTGTCCAACGTGGTCAGTGTTGACTGTCGCACAGCCGACATGTACAACGAGATTCTCAAGTACGGTGCGATGATTGTCGATGCGCTGTCGGACTACAAGCAACCCGTCATGGTTGTCATTCCGCCTTTCGGCGAGCTTCGTGGCGGTGCTTGGGTCGTCGTTGACCCCTCCATGTGAGTTTAATGTGCCTGTGGTCGAAGTGTCGCTGACGATCTGCAGCAACGAGGAGCAAATGCAAATGTTCGTCGATGAAGAGGCTCGTTGCGGTGTCTTGGGTGAGGCGGACGCTCGTTGGTTTGCCATCACAGCTCACGATCCGCAGAACCGGCTGGTATTGTCGAAGTCAAGCTGCGGCAACCCAAGCTGTTGGCTCTGATGGCACGCACCGATGCCGAGCTCGCTGGTCTCCAGAAGCAAGCTGCCGATGCGTCGCTTAGCACCGAAGAGCGTGCCACTGCGCAAACGCAGGTGGATGCCCGGATCAAGCACTTGTTGCCCGCCTACCAGTCGGTCGCGCTGCAGTTTGCCGACTTGCACGACCGTGCCGGCCGTGTCGAGGCTAAGGGTTGTGGCGAGCGCCTGGTCTGGAAGGACAGTCGAAGGAAGCTGTACTGGCGTCTGCGCCGCAAGCTCAACGAGCAGGTGGGTGATCACTGTTAGTCAGCTTGGTGACATGCTGACCTGGTACAGCGCGTGTACCGCAAGTTGTCGACTGTCAACCCAACGCTCACCTATGCGGAACGTGCGGCACTGCTGCGCGACTTTGTCAGCTCGGAAGACGTGCTCAACGACGCCGCCGTGTCGACGTTCCTCGAGACGGCGTCGCTTGACTCGTTGATTGCCGAAGTGTCTGCCGCACACGTCGCCGAAGAGGTCGGCAAGTTTGCTACCGAATCATCGGCAGGCTTGCTTGCCGGTTTGCGCTCGGTGCTCGACACGATGAGCTCAGAGGTGAGTCTGATCCCTGCCATCCGGCCAGTTACTGATGCGCGAATAGGACCGCGACAAGCTGCTCCAGAGCTTGGCGTCGACTTCTGCCTGATTGCATTGCCCGCCTGTACCATAGCCTCGAATAGAGAGAAGCTGCAACTCACGACTTGGATGTAGATATTAGATTTGGGAGATGAACGCGACTTGAACCGTCCGTAGCAGAGGGGAGTACATGCATCGCTCAGGGCTATCAGTCTCGGAGGTGTGGAGGTTGCGGGCGACCCTTGAGGAAACCGCGATCGACCGCCTCGATTGCTTTGGGTTTCTGTGTCCCGGTGCCGTACGGTTGCTGCTTTTTCCCCGTTGATGGCTGAGCGGCCAGGATGTCGGCCTCTACTTCGTCCCACTTTGCCGGCTCGACCTCGTATTCCGACTCCATCTCTTGTTCGAGCGTTGGCTCAGCTGACGTCGACGCCGCCTCGGTCTCCGTCAGCCGCCTCACTTCAGCCTCCTTCTCCCTCTTCTCCCTCTCCAAGAGCTCGAAGAACCCAAGCCCTTCCGTCGACTTGACACCCTCCATCACCCTCTGCCCTTTTGCATCCAGCTCATACCCCCACCCATCCATCTGCTTGATCTCGACATGCGGGATCAGGCGCCAACGCTCAATCTCGCTCTCGACGTCCATCTGCTCCTCGGCCCAAGCGGAGCGATTGACGTGGATAACAATCTTGCGGTGGGGGAGCTCGATCCCCGTGGTGACGCGCTCGGCGAGGATACCCATCCCGACGTCGGTGTGGGCAAAACGGATCCCAGGGAACCCGCCGCCTGCGCCGTCGTATCGTTCTGCAATGGTCTGCACGAGCTCGTACGTTCGGTTCAGGCGCATGCGGAGTAGCTGTCGGTGGAACCCTGGCCCGTCTTTACGCTCGTCGTTGGAGACGGCTGTGAAGAAGGGCGTGCCGGTCGGCAGGCCCTTAGACAGGCGCTCGAGCGAGTCGATGAGCGGTCGAGTCGGCAGCGTGACGGTCAACAGCGGCGTGAAGAACGGCTCATCTGCCAACATGGGAAGGTAGCGCAACGCTTCACTACTCGGCTCCTCGATCCGTTTCCACAGGTTACCCATCGGCAAACCCTTCAGATCCGGACGGTCTGGTATAGCGGCTTTCTCGGGCGCTTCGGGCGGGGTATAGCCCTCGTCCTCGCCGAGCCAACCCCACTTGATCATGAGCCGCCGTGTGCGCTTCCAAGGCCAGACGGCGTTTTCGAGCTCCTCCCATTGATCTGCGGGTGCGCGGAGCGAATTCCGGATGGCCAGTTCGCGAGGAAGGGATGGCGTTGCGACGGAAAAGTTGAAGGATTGGCGCTGGACGGCGCGGCCGGGCGGGTGGCGGCGTGCATAGCGTGCTGTAGTGTGTCAGTACTCGCAGGAGAGAGAGAATGCGTACGACGTACAGACGACGAGGCACAGAGAGTGATCGCGGTACGCCTCCTCGGCAGGCATCTCGTAACGCTTCTTGACGCGCCAAGCGGCCAGGCGCTCTTCCGGTGTCCGTGCCATGTCCTTTTCGAGCTGTTGTCGTGAAACAGCCTTCAAGTTGCCGCCCGCAAAGCGCTTGAGCGCCGGCAAGTCTCGTGGCCGGGTGAACCCTCCCATGTAGCTGCGGATGCGTCAACATCCAATCGACGGTGCGAATCCGTTTACTCACGTCTTGGGAACCTCGAGCATCCGGGTGATACCCATCCGTTCCTCGCGTTCCGAGCGCTTGACTCTGCGTTCATAGATTCGCTCCTGCTCCAACGGCGTAGGCTCCCATCCTGGCTTGACGGTCGACGGCTTCTTGACTTTTGGTTTCTTGTATGTGATGCTTGACGTATGGAAGCCGCTTGATTGGGATGATACTGCTGTTGATGTTGATGCACGAAGTGACCTGCTGATGAGGCTGTGCGATCCCATGCTCATGGTCGAATCGATAGACGGCAGGATCAACTCACAAGCTGACGAGGTAAAACCTGAAACAAGTCGGTTTCACGTGGCGACGCGTCAGCATGTTGCAGAGTGGAATCGTTGTCCGGCGTTGAATACGTCGCAATGTCAGGCTTGAGCATCCACAAGGCAGCTTTAGAAGGTATGTACGCACTACAGTATCTGTGACAACGGCGCTCACGCCACTCGAGGTCAAATCGGCCTCGTCCAGAACCTCTTGGACCGTGACCCAGCCTTGATCAACTCGCAAGATGCGGTACGTAGCCTCGACGCTTCTTGAGACTTTCACGTAATGATGACTATTTGGTAGGACGGGCGAACACCGCTCCATTGGGCCGCATCGACCAACGAAATCCACATCACGCAGACGCTGCTCGAGCTCGGCAAGGCCAACGCAATCGACCTGGAAACGAGAGATCTGTCGGGCTGGACGCCATTGATGGTCGCGGGTAGGTCTTTTATTCTCTGGTAGAGGAGATCTGGGCTGATACTATGTAGCATCGGCGGGCGCGAAGCAAGTGGTCAATGAGCTGTTGCAGGCCGGTGCGCAAGTGGATGCGACAAACGCCAAGGGTCAGACTGCGCTGTATGTTCACGTGTCATGTCTGAGCTGAGAGATGATACTAACCAGGGCTCTCACAGACACTATGCCGCTTCTCGAGGCCGGAGTGATGTGAGTGGACCGCGCGTGATCCCACATGCACTGACTGTCGCAGGTCGGCAAGCTCCTGATCGACGCAGGAGCCGACGTGAGTGATCGATAACGCCTTCATCAGTGTATACACCAATTCCATCTGCAGATCAACGCTCGCGACTCGCTCGGCCAGCAACCGCTCCATCGCGCCGCCACAACAGGCAACGTCGGCTTTATGAGCATTCTGATCAACCCACCGCCTGGTCGGCCAAAGACGCGGTTGAACACGGGTGATCGAGTCGGTACGTGCCTGGCTATGACTGCCCAGATGCGAAACGCTGACGGGGGGAACAGGCTTCACACCGCTGCACCTGGCGATGGAGAGTGCGCACGGGGCCGCGGCCGTCTTGTTGATCAATGCGGGTGCGGACCGGGAACGCGTGAGTGCACCGACATGGGAGCCGACAGTGATGCTGATACCTCGACACAGCCCGACGCTGACGGTCAAGCGCCTGAAGACCTCGAAGGCGTCGGTGGCCTTGAGCAGAAAGCGGTCAAAGCGTACATTGTCTCTGAATGTGGGCCGCGTGCGTCATAGTTGTATCAGCATGCAAGCACATCCATGTCTATGCAGTCGTCTCGGCAGCCACAAATTGCTCGATGTATGCTACGAGGGCATCGACGGTCTCGAGGGTGACGGCGTTGTAGAGTGACGCGCGGATCCCTAGCTGCGTCAGTCTGCGGCGGCAGAGGTTGGAACGTGGACTGACCACCGACCGAGCGGTGACCCTTGATCTGCCTGAACCCGGCCTTTTCCGCCCCGTCAAGGAAGCGTTTCTCAGCACCGTCCTGAACGACACTAAACGTCACGTTCATCCAGCTCCTGGCATCCGGTGTCTTGACCTGGATAGCCAGCACCCCCTTTTCCTCGGCTTTGATCAGAGCAGCATACAGCCTCTCGGCCTTTGTCCGGTTCGTCTTCTCCAACCCGTCGATCCCACCCTTCTCCTTGATCAAGTAGTCCAGCACCAGTGCTGACACGTAGATCGCAAACGTCGGCGGCGTGTTGTACAGGGATCCGTTATCGGCCAGTACCTTGTATTCGAGCTCGATAGGGCAGGGTGGTACGCCACCGAGTTTGAGCGCAGCAGTCGTGTCGACGAGGAGGTCCTTGCGCACAATCACGACCGTGACGCCCGATGGCCCGAGGTTCTTTTGAGCACCGGCGTAGATGACGGCGTGGCGCTCAATGTGCGGGATCGGGCGCGAGATGAACGAGGACGAGTAGTCGGCCACGATGGGCGTTGATTCGGGGATCTTGTCAAAGGGGAAGGCGTAGGGTGACGTCGAGTCGGCCGGAGGGAATTCGACACCGTTGATCGTCTCGTTTTCGCAATAGTACACAAACGCTGCGTCTTTTGAGAACGAGTATTCACTCGGTAGAGTGTTGAACCCCTGCGGCTTGGTAGTGGCTGCGATACGGGGCGTTGCTAGAGCCTGGTCCGCGGGGTTGGACGGCAGGACGAGACGTTGGGCTTCAGTGTACGCCTTGGAAGACCAAGTGCCCGTGACGACATAGTCGATCGTCGGAGGGGTGTACTCGGCAGCCGGTGTCGAGGCGTGCTGCAGACGCCGCGACGAGAGCAAGTTGAGCACGACCGAAGCGAACTGAGTCGTACCGCCGCCTTGGGTGAATAGAACGGCGTGCGAGTCGGGCACCTTGAGCAACGACCGGAGGTTGGCTGTTCGACGTTAGCTCCTCTGCGATCGGAACCACCAGTCGAGCTCACCCTCGGCGCCCTCGACGATCGCCTTGAACTCTTTCCCTCGATGGCTGAGCTCACAGATGCCCATCCCGGTGCCGTTGTAGTTCAGCAGCCCCTCGGCCGCCTGCGCCAAGATTGGCGACGGCAGTGGTGACGGCCCAGCCGCGAGGTTGTGCACTTGTTCTCTGCTAAAGCTCATTCCGGATCGTGGTCAGAGTCCAACTCGAGTTCGGAAACTTGGTGCAGGAACGAGGATCGACTCGGGAGTGGCAGCTTGCGTTTTGCTCATTGTGGCACTGGTCGCTGGTGGCGAGTACGCGCTTGCTTCCTATCTGAACCACACTGTGCTGATGTGTGTAGCGCTGCGGCTGCTCGTGGACTCGCTCCACAAGCGGAGTCAGTAATGGCGATCTGCTAAAAAAGATGGACGAGTACCAGGACTGGGCTTTGGAGAAGTACGACATCGCGCTGTGGGCTTGGGGTAATGGTACGTGGGCACAGTGGATCAGGTCTGTTGGACTGCTAACTAAGAACGGCAGATCCGGTTCATCGTCAAGTCGGCAATGTCTGCTCCTGGAGCACAGCTCTAGTCCCCAAAGTGATTGGACGATCGCGGGGTGGTTCCTGCTGACGAGTAACACCATAGACTACCAAACTGATGATCATGGACTCGCTCAACGTGCAGGAACCGGAATACGATGCTATCGCGCGTGCATTCTTGGACGAGATCGGCAAGGAGGACGTACCTGCGGTTGGCGTCGCAGCGAGATCTCTCAAGCTTCACTGATCTCTGCCGTAGTGTATCATTGCTCATTTCAACTACGCCACTCGATCTTCGAAAAGGCAGATGCGACGAGCGGGCCTGGATGAGGTGCGGTGGTGCGGTGTGATGGGCGGCTCATGGCGGGTGACGGCAAGCTGTGCAATCTGGTGACATGCGTAGTACGCTCGATATTCGGATTGATTTGTCCCGTGCTTGTCGGAATCGCGGTCAGCGCAGACTGCTTTTGGACTCGCGGCACCATCACGCAGAGTTTGTAGCAACTGACCAACAACTCGCAATGTCCTCACCGGGCTAAAGTCTAGGTTTATCCATCTATAGAACGTTCGGGTGCAAAGTACATGCATTGCTGCATGCACGTCGCTGACTTCATATGTACAGGGCACAGCGACACTATCAGGTTACGGAGGCGCGTACTAGGTTTCTGTCCGAGAGTGGCGATGAACCAAGAGGGGCGATGGTAGCATGGCGACGGGACCTCACTCATACGATGCGAGGTTGGAGCACCTATGACTGCAAGCGCTCTGGCGATTTGGCGTTCCTTACCCCAGATGGAGATCGTTGGAGGTCAGAATGCGTTAGTGTACAGCAGAGCCATGCATACACTCTATCCTGGGCGTGGCTTCTGGTTACGCGGCCCCACTGTCTGCACAGCAGCTACAGCAGCAGCTCGCACAGTCCGCCGTGCAACACATGCAGCTAACAGTACAGCCGAGGGCGCAACAGAACGTACAGGCCGCGCCGAGCAGCGGGATGCCAAAGCAGCCATAACAGGTCAGGGGGTGATCTTTGTGCGTCTCGGCCCATTCGTTCCTGCAGTGCGCTTTAGCTGTCTACCTCTGTGCTGATGGAGGCTCGGCTTACGTCTTGTCCATGAAAGACTGCTTCTTCTTGGGTGCCATAGGTGCTCTGGGCCCCGGCTGCTGTCTATGTCGCCATGAGCGTTCGTGACGGTCGAGTGACGATCACTCACGTTACGGTCTTTGTGGTCATAGTAGATTCCTGCTACTTGAAGCTGTCAAAGACTTGCACAGGTGAGCCACCGAATAGTAAGGCGGCCGCGTCGACGATGACACTGCATGCTCGATTCGATCAGCTTTAAGCGTTACCAGACCTACAAAGAGTCTCAGGTAGTCAAAGGACGGCGCTTGCTTTGTTACCTCGGAGGTCTGCCATGGCCGCCCGCCCCGCATCTCCTTCCATACACGCTGAGAGGTGTTTGAGTCTGGACAATAGATCATACATGCAACATGTCAAGCTCTGGGCATCTACTCCTTGCATCATCTTGTCTGCCGGGTCGACCCGACGCTATGGCTGCGCACTCGTGGCCAGGACGCCCTTGACTCCCTTCATGACCAAGAACTCGCCGTCTTCGCGCGGGATCGCGTGGAAGATGAGCCGAGCGGCGACTTCGCCCTGTGATCTGTGTCAGCTTCACGGCGAGCGGAGGCGTCTGGCCGGAAAGGGGTCTCGTGTTTGCCTCGCACGAAGTCGACAGAAACGCTGACAAGCAATCCACGGCAGACGCATCGTACCAACGATAAAAGGATAGACGCGAATTTGCGAGACTGTAAAGAGACTTACGACAGCGACGAAGATTGCAACCACAATCAACCAGATGACAATCCACGTCACCCGATGCATTGCCCGCTGATCGATGTAGTCGTGGATGATTTCGAGCTAGCGCAGCGTGTCAGTACATGCACTACCCAGAAACCATCGAGACAACGCGTGCAGAGAGACTCACCAGATCGCCAATGACCGCCTGACGGTCGTTCAACACTTGCACTCGCGGCCCGATCTCGAGATATTCCCGAATCGCCTCGTACAGTGGGTACAAGCTTGCTTCCGACCAAAACAGCTCGGGCGTATCGAGTACACCTCCGATTAGGTTGACGTCCATCCGCAACTTGAACAGACGACCAGTGAGGCGCAAGGCCTCCTTGCGGTTGAGCTGTAGATGTCCGGTAGTTGAGAGCTCCTTTGGAAAGGATGAAGTAAGGGCCAGCGAATCTTGCATGATGGATTCGTAGATTGAGAGTTTGGTTGATTGTGCAATGGCGTGAGACAGTGATAGCTTGTTCAAGTGTCAGCGATGTCAACCGTGGAGACCTGACTGCGAGTCTACCTTGAGCAGATGCGAATGCGATTTGAAAGCTGCGACCGGTCAGCTGCTCGTTGCATGACATGGCAGAACAGCCAAGACTCACTAAACATGTCATTATAAATCCGTGGGTAATCTGCCTCGGGGTCATACTGGTGCACGGTCAGTGCCCAGACCGTACCGCTGTGAGTCATGACGACTGACCACAAAGTGACACTCCTCCGTCTCCCACCCATCCTCATCCAGCGGCCGCGTCCAAGCCCCCGCATTCACACAGTCCTCCATCACATCCCTCTCCTGACCCTCCTGGAACCCAAAGAATACCGATACGCCATAGCTGAAGAAGACGGCTTCGGCGACTTGAGGCACCGGCTTTTGTTTTGCTGGCGCTTGTGGCGGCGGGATTGTGGGCGTTGATGATGTCTGCGAGTCGGACCACTCGGGTTCCGACTCTGAGTGCCATTGCGATGTTGGCACGTCTGGCGGCGAATGCGAGAGGAGATATTCGGCGGACGGGTCGAAAGGTGGCGCGGTGGGATCGTCAGAAGCGGGAAAGTAGGTGTCGTTGTAGCCGAGGTCTTCGGCTTGTGTCATGCGCTCGAGCAACGACACACCGCCTGGAGAGGTGATCAGCAAGAGCGAGCAATGGGTATATATATAGTGCCGAGGCTCAATAGCGTTTGCCGTAGAGCCACGTCTATGGCGAAAGAGGCACCGCCAGACTCTGTTAGCAATATGACAAAACATGGCCAATCTCAACCGTGAGCATGATCAAGCCGCATGCTCAAGCGCCGAAGGTGTTATACATGCACTGGGGTGTACTCAATCCGCCCATGCACAGTCGTCCCTGAAGATACTGCCAGTCATGCGTATACAGGGCAAACGCGGTTCGCCTGGCACGCTAGCTTCTGCACGTTCTAGCCGCACGAGGCCACAGATGGCCTATGTCAGCCGGAACACCAGCAAGCTACTGACGCGCTGTAGATCGAGACTCCGCGTCAAACTCGATCCATGCAAGGGAGATGGCCATACCATACAGCCGAATGCTGAAAGCTAGCAGCTTCGTTTGCCCGAATATCTGTCCTGACAGACGTCCGAGCAAGCCATCCCTGAAGTCTGAAGCTGGTTTTGGACATACACATCTTTTCGGCTTTGATAGCGACGAGACATAGGCGTGTTCTGTACTCATGGACATGGAGGGCTTAGACCTGGATATGGAACCCGTCCAATCCAGGGATTGACCCGAATGATGCAGACCGTTGATTGAGCCGATGAGGCAATGGCACGCCGCATCGGACTTTTCACTTTGTCAAGCACGATCGACCAAATGAAGAACTAGATCATCCCTGTCGCCACTATGGGCCTTCCGAGGCGCGTCTTGGAACCAGATCAATCGTGTCTAGCTGCGACATCCGAGCATGACCGGATGCACATTATCGACCGTCAGAAGCAGCATAGGCAGCACAGCTCTGCGTGTCTAGCTCACGGCTTGGCAATGGCATCATCTGTCAATGCCTGTCTGATGGCGTATAGACCTGTCAAATCCGCTTGATCAGGTCGGTCGTTCGTTCGATGCAGACTACTGCGAAGACGGCACACGCATGAGCCGAGCCACGAGCAGGTCGCGCGCTGAGAGCTCCCCAACGCACACGACTGACTTGTGCAGTCGTAAGGAGGAAAGCTCGGCAGAGCTTGCCGCGTCAGACTGATGACCGTCGAGGTCGATCGCGCATCGATAAGCAAACGTCACGTCGTACGGCCATGGTATAGTTCTAGCTGTAGTAGCTGTCTCTCTATCGCACGACGACGTGAGCATGCAGACAGCTGCCCGACGTGACCTGCCTGGCGGACCCAGTGCTAGTGTGGCATTCAGAGGCTATCGGAATACCTCACCGACCACCTTTCTGCGCGCTCGAGCGAGCTCAAGACAGAAACGGGAATCGAGCGCAAGACCGAGACCAGACACTCACCTGGTGATTTGACGGCTGGCGAGGACCGGATCTTTGTGCCGGCGCCGTAGCCGGGCAGGAGGGGGAGATTGTATACCTGATGAGCGTTAGCTGTCTTTGCCGAGTCATGTACAGTAACCGAGGCATGAAGCTGTCAAGATGGCATCGCTGTGACGCTGTTTTTGCGTCGCTCTGCATAGGAACAGCTTCGACCGGTCCTCACACGACTCGACTCACCGCATACACGCAGTCGTCAAACACGCGGACGACGCCGACTCCATGCTCGCGCTTCAGGAACGCTTGCAGCAGCTTGAGCCTGTAGCCGTCTGCGGTCGCGTACGCCGTCAAGCGCTGCAGTCCCGCGTCCTCCCTCTCCCGCTTGGTCATCATCTCTGCTAGACTGCGCTCGTCACCGCCACCGCCAGCAGTGACAGCTGCATGCCGCCCTCCAGGCCCGTGCGGCGGCAGCTGGCTCAACTTTGCATTCGATCCTCGTGGACTGGTAGGCAGCGGTGCGAGCTGGGGTGATTCCGGCAGCAGGACGTGCTTTTCTGTCGTCTTTGATGTCCGGACGGGCAGTGAGAGTTTTGGCTGGCGGCTTGGGGTGCCCTTGCCTAGTGGGCTTGGGACACGGGGCGAGGAAGAGAGGTTGCGGAGGTGCTGAGGCAGGCTGAGGGTCGGCACCGTGCGCAGCGGAGCGGTCGATGGAGGCGCAGGGTTCTGACGGAGGGACGAGGCCGTTCGTGCGATCCCTGGCATCCAATGTCAGCATGCTCGAGCTACACGCACTACACAGAAGTAGACTGACCTGGGACAGTCCCTGCGGATCGACGAGGGACGGTATGCGGGACGGGGCCGTTTGGGTGCGGCGCCTGCTTTGGAGGAGCGGCGCCGAGTGGGCGGGCGGGTGCAGGGTTCGGTCTCGACATTGTCTACTGGCTCTGTACCCCTACTGTGCTGTCTTTGCTTGCTGTCCTGATACCAAAAGACTGTTGCAGCTCGCCAACAAGACCACCGCCGTTCCCCTTCGCGTGGGAAAACCGCACCGAACGCCGCACTCGGCGTCATCCATCCATCACTCTACTCTGCTACTCCATCATCAAGACCATACACAATGTCCTACGCGGCCATCGCAAAGGCCCTGTACGACTATACCGCACAGGACCCAGACGGCGAGCTCGGGTTCAAAGAGGACGACGTGCTGTACATTATCGACAAGGAGGACGACGAGTGAGTAGGCGAGGCGTGATGGAGTGCTGTGGACGGGCTAGAGGTCTATACTACAAGCAGTGTGATGGCGGGGATGCTCCTGCCGACACCCTTGAAGCGGAAGGGATCCAACGGCGGGTCGTGCTCAGATAGCGGATGGTCGAGTTGACTGGCCGCGGATGAGCAAGCTGGTAGTGTTGCTCCAAGAGTAGGAGCACAGCCGAGGTCATCATCCGCTGCTATCTCGGCTCGTAGCTGTATCCGATCACCAGCCTCCGACCGATCAGCCGGATGCTCACGCCGGTGCTCTACGGAGCTCGGTCTACAGATGCATCTCGGTGCATCCAACGTGTGATCTCCGGGCAGCTCTTCAGGTGCTTCCTACCCCTGCTGGAGGCATATAGAGCTGTCTGCCATGTCGCGAGGCCGCTTCTGGGATTGCATCGCGCATCAGCCAGCGTGTCCGGCTGGATGCCGCAGAGCATGCAAGCCAAGTCGAGTCAGAGACTCGCAGGCTCGGCTTGGCTATGTTACTGCTGTGATGGATAAAAGCTTGCTCGAGGTTCTTGTCGTATGACAAGAGCCCTCCAGGGTTATCGGCATCCACGACAGCTAACACTTGGAGCTGCGAATCGCAAGTCGTTGACCTCGTACGATTATCATGTTATTGGGCGCAAGGGAGCGAGATACCAGCCGCACCGGCTGCATGGTCCCGACTACATGTGCTCATGCGTTGTACGATTGGCACCGCCGCGTTCACGCTGCCGGCCTTTGCTCAAGACGGGACAGCTTGAACGTGCGCGATCAGAGCGGCACTTGTGTGTCGTCGATCATCGCACCGGTGAGCTGTACACTCTTGCGGCTGATTGCTTTGGTCTGTGCGCATGATCGAGACGCGTACGGCCGCGCTCCCAACGCGCTCTTCGAGTTGCGCGCGAGTCGTCAACACAAGCAAACGCAGGCAACTTTCTTCTTGCAGGTCATGCTGTGCTGGAAACGTGCAGTATGACTGCCAGGCAAAGCCGCTGGCCGCTCGTGCGTGCTTCACAAGGACGGCCGCGGCGTAATGAGTTGGATGCACGGGCGAATCGGCCGTCCGCTTCCAGTGCCGTGGACGACGGATTCACTCGTATCCAACTGTGCTCAGTCTTTGGTACTTGTTTTCATGCGCTTCTGCGAGTTATCATCAGCTGGAGAATGGCATGGCTGCTGTTGGTCGTAGCCGAGACTGTCTGATTGGTGCAAGACATCACCTATAGCTTGTATCGCTCACGAACGTCGTTGCCTTCAAGCACGCCTGAGAGGTGATGTCTCACGGCGTGTACATTGCTCGCCGCGATCGCGATCGACATCTGCACGCGAGGAATCGATGACACGCGGTGTGACGTGCCGCTGCCTACGCACGGTCTCATCTCCGTAGAACCTCTGTCCAGGCGAAGCAAGACTACCGAGCCGGTGCTGTCTCGACATGCCAGCTTACGCGGTCATGACGCCCGGCCGTCTGCAGGGTATTCCGTGCCCTGCGAAGCTGAGACTGTCGATCCATACGCACCGCGAGCATTGCATGACGGACTGCAGATACCTAAAGAACGCGATGATCCCTGTAGCATGAGGGGGGGCAGCATGTCATATTGGATCTGTACTACAGTTTTGCATTCACAGCTAGCTCTGTGGCGAAGCAGGGCAATACCAAGATCAGCTACCATCGAACATCCGACCTCGCGACTAGCACTACGTAAAGCGGCTGCGCGGAGGACGTACATGTGATACGAGCAGCTTTGCAGGGTTCACGTCATATCCACAAGGATGTCGTGCGTCTCCTGCGAGCTGCTCTCCCCGCTTTGCTGGCGGCTACGTCCTGAGACGGCACAAGTCCGATTCGCTAGCTGACTTCAGCTGGCTGTTTGTCAATGCGGGTAGTCTGATGCTCCGACGCCCTGGGCTGTCAGCATACCGCTGGTACGGGAAAGAGCCGATAGAATAACGATTCGTTGGTCACTCCTTATTTTGCTTCGTGTTGAGCACTATCCGTTCGCTCCTTTCATCTGTAGCAGTCCGACTATGTGCGCTGTCACTCGATAGTCACTACCCAATCGTCCTCAACCTGCGTACGCCTTCGTTTGCACCTGACGAAACACTTGCGCACTTTCAGGACTTTCCAACGATCTCAATGGCCACGGAGCGCTCTTGCGTCAAAGTAGGCGCTGGCCAAGGCTGTTTGCATCTGGCCAAGTGATAAGACTTGGCGCCTCCGGATAGCTCGCCAGAGGGACCGTTCTTCACCAGTCGCTTGCATTTGTGGCGTTTAGCTACGGAAGCTGACATTTCCGAATGCTGCTGTGACTATCAACTATGCCCTTATCGCTGCGCCGCTGTTTGAAAGAGTCTTTGGTCGCGTAAACTCACAAGCAGCCAGCTAATCTCCACCTCACAGATGGTGGAAAGCAAAGTCAAAGGACACCGAGACTGCCGAAGGCCGGATTGGCCTGATTCCGGCCAACTATGTTGAAGAGGTACATCCAATACGCCCTGTTGACTGTTGCTAAGACGAGCAGATCGCACCAACCAAGCGAGGGCAGGCGCTGTACGCCTACACCTCGACTTCGCCCGAAGAGTTGAGCATTGGCGAAGACGACTTCCTCGACATCTACGACACGGACGAAGAATGGCACCTTGTGCGGCTAGCGTCCGCGCCGCACAGCAAGCTTGGATTCGTACCGGTCAACTATACGCAGATTGTGGATGAGCACGGCGCGGTCGACGTCGTGGAAGAGGTTCCGGGAGAGCCTCTGCCTGCACCAGGGACAGGCGCGTACAAAGACCCAGAGGAGATGGTGCAGGAGCAGAAGCGCAAGGTCGAGAGTCGAAAAGCAGACGGCATTGAGACGTGGGCCATTTCTGTGCGTTGCTATTGACCCCGACAAGTGCCGACTGATCGATTGCTGCAGGAGCTTGACAAGAAGAAGAAAAAGAAGAAGGGCACACTTGGTGTCGGCAACGCGGCCGTCTTCTTCGCCTCGGAGAACGACAAGGGTCCCGTCAAGCAGTACGCCATCACATCGCTCGTCTCGGTATCGCAGCCATCATCCAAGCTGCTGTCATTGACGCTTGCCGACTTGCCTGAGCCAATGCAGTTTCACTGCGGGTCGAAAGACGTTGCCGAGGCGATTGTACGCAAGCTCGAGTACTCGAAGCAAGCGGCGGGCGAAGAGCTTGACCGTGAGCAAGCGCAAGGCGGTCACACCTCGGAGGAAGACGACGTTCCCGCGGCAGCTGTTCCTGAGCCCAAGAATGTCCGATGGGCACCCAGCCCGGCGCCTGAGGAGCCCGAGCCTAAGCCTGTGCATCCCGCGGCTGCTGGCTCTGCGGCTGCCACGGCGCTCTATGACTTTGCTGCTCAAGGCGATGACGAGCTCACTGTCACTGAAGGCGAGAGCTTGACAGTTGTGGATCAGGAGAACGACGAGTGGTGGCTAGTACGGAACGCTCGTGGGCAAGAGGGTGTCGTGCCGGCTCAGTACGTCGATGTAAGTTCATGTCTGGTACTCTAGAGTCCAGCTGACAGTCGTAGGTGGATGGACAAGGGCGTGATGCCGGTGCGGATGACGACGAAGAAGCCGAACGCGAGGCGGCTCAAGCCCAAGCTCAGGCGCGGGCTGCCGCCGAGGCTGCTGCGATTGAGCGCGCCGCACACGAAAAGGAGGAGCGCGAGGCGCAAGATCATGCATTCGCACTCAAGCTGGAGCAAGAGGAAAAGGCCAAGCGGGAACGACGGGAACGACGGCGGCAGGATGAAGAGCGGCGACGAAATGAGGACGAGGCCAACGAGCGGCGTCGGCAGCGAGAGGCTGCGCGGATGGCGCCTCCACCAGAACCTCCAAAGGTCAGCAAGCGACCGTCTGCCCAGGACGTAGCGGCTGCGGCGCGGAGTCTACCACCGACCAAGGGTCGCAGTGCACCTGACCGACCAGCGGCGAGTGAGAGCAGCAGTGGAAGGCCCAGTGAGTTCGCCGCGCTCGTCTGCGGTTGTGGCTTATTAGACAGAACCTGCGCCCGGCCGTACACGTGTATGGAACGACAAGACTGGACAGTTCAAGGTCGAGGCCGAGTTCTTGGGTCTGAACGGTAACAAGATCCGGCTACACAAGCTCAACGGTGTGGTGATCGAGGTGCCGCTTGAGAAGATGTCGCCTGAAGACGTGCACTTTATCCGAAAAGGCATGCGCAAAGCGCCGCGGGTGGATGAGGATGACGTGCCGTTGGCAACGGTTGCTGCGCGCAGCCCGGCCCCAGCTCGATCGGAAGAATCGCGAGCGCGTCACGAACCGCCAACGCCCACCCGGCCGCAGCAACCCAGAAAGCCGCGCTTCGACTGGTTCGAGTTTTTCTTGTCTGCCGGTTGCGACATGGACGATTGCACGCGCTACGCTACCAACTTTGAGCGCGATCGGATGGACGACAGTATTTTGCCGGATATCGATGCGGCCACCATGCGCTCGCTCGGTCTTCGCGAGGGCGATGTAATCCGGGTCAAAAAGGCGATCAGTGCGCGCTTTGCCAAGAAGACGCCCGAGCAGCAGGAGCAGATTGATCGCGACGAAGAGTATGCGCGCAAGCTGCAAGAGCACGAGAATAATCCGAATGGCGGTCCGCCCCCTGCCGCGCCTGTCAGTCTATTCACCGGGCCTGGCGGTAAACTCGCAAACAATACTCGACGAGGACGGCCTGAGCGCAAGGGAACGACGGGTGATGCCGTTGATGCGTCGAGTCTGGCAGCTGCGACAGACAAGCTCGCACAGGTCAAGATTGCCGAGCCAGCACGCGATCCGACACCCCCCATCCTCGCGCCTACGCCCCCTCCAGCACCGCCTGCCGCCGCCGAGCTCAAGCCTGCGATCACTGGCTTTGATGACGACGCGTGGACGTTGCGACCGAGCTCGGCCAAACCGACGACGCCGACGCCGCCGGTCGGTTCGGCCTCGCCAAGCGGCGGTGTTCCTCCTTCCCTCTTGAACCAGATCAATAGCATCAAGCGGCCTGACAGCGCCGGCGTCGCCACGCAGAACACGGGCAGCAGCTTTGACTTTTTGTCTCAGATCCCTGGTCAGCAGCGACCACCGTCTGCACCGATCCAGTCGGCACAGACTGGCAGCTCGGTCGGCGCGCCGGCAAGCTACCACGCTGGGCTTGGCATGGGCAACTCGTCGGCCCCACTGTCACAGTTGCTCACTGCGCAGCAGACTGGCGCGTTCAACCCCAACGCCCCGCGCGGCCCCGTCGCGCCGATCCCGCAGAACCAGGGTTTGCTGAATCCGTTGATCCCGACGCAGACTGGACTGGGTCAGTTTGTGCCGACGCGGACTGGTGTGAGCCCGTCGATTACGGGTCAAGGGTTTCAGCCTCAGCAGACGGGGTTCATGGGTCAACAGGCGCAGCCGTTCCAGCAACCTGCGTTCCAGCAGCAACCGCAGCCGCAGCCGATGTTTGCTCAGCAGACTGGGTTCCCGGGCCAGCAACAGCAAAATTTCCAGGGCATGCAGCCGAGTGAGTCTTGTATCAACATCAACCGGCGTGTGGGCTGACAATGACAGGCTTTACAGGCTTCCAGCAGCCTCAACAGCAATCCGTGTTCAACGCGTTTGCGTCGGTGCCCGCGCCGCAACCTGCGCCGCCACAGGCGGGCGACAAGTTCCAGCCTGCCAACATCTTTGCCAACATGAAGACTGGCAACTTTGCAAAGCCAGAAGAGCAAGCGCCGCAACCGTCACGTAGGTCCTTGGGATGCCGGCAGTGCGCCCGTCTAACGCTGCGCAGAGAAATACGATGCGTTGCGAGCTGGTGGTGGTGGCCTGCAACCGCTGATGACTGGTCAGTGGTGCGCACTGATAGACAGGCCGCAGCTGACGTTTGGCAGGCTACAACGGGGCCATGCTGCAGAGCCAACCGACGGGCTATGGGATGGGCATGCAGCCGCAGCCGACTGGGTACGCGCCGCAGCAGGGCATGTTCACGCAGCCGCAACAGCCGCCGCAGCCGCAGTACCCTGGGCAGCCGTACGGACGATTCCAGTGACCTATAGATAGCGTTGATTGTATCTGTTGACGCCGCTGAGCGATTGCCCCGGCCCAGTGCTTGTGCCTCGGTCTCCCGTTTTGAGTTTTCCCACTTTGCGGCCGGGCCCGTCAACAGTGCGCTCCTCTCCTCGGCCAGTCGACCATTCCACAAGGCCATTCCACTCGTTCACCACTAGTCTACACGCCACGTCTATAATCAACCCTTAGCTGCTGTCAGCTCCGCAAAGGCATCCACCCCGATCCGGATCGTCGGAACAGACGTCGATCGTGTGCCGCCAAGACGGCCTTGGGTTTGTATCGTATTGCCACCCCACCCACGTCCTCAAGATGCATCGCTGGCTCACCATCCTCGCGCTCGCTCTCAGCCGTGCGAGTCTCGGTGCGGCTCAAGTCACAGTCTATACTGGCGGAGCACAGTCGACGGCGACCGAGACGACGAGCGCGGATGCGGCCGAATACACGGGTTTGGTGAGTCGTGTTGTTGGGTGGACGCGATCGAAAGAAGAACGGCACGACACTGGCGTGTCGCTTGAGCCGATGTGACGACGGCTGGAGCTGCACCACTGGTCCGTGCACGCCAAGACGACTTAAGACTGCGCTGCGCAGCAGTTTATCAGAAGCCGTGTCGAGCGTTACATTCGCACGCAGCTTCCGGAGGATCCATCATGCATCGGAGGCTGACTGCTTCTCTAGGCCGCGTATGATCCGACGACACTAACAGCCCCTGATCCTCCTCAACCGCCTACCACGGCCATCACCGTTGTTCTCCCTGCCAACTGTAAGTCCATCGTCTCAATCCTCTCTCCGTCCCTATGCACATTGTCGCGCACCACTGTGCGATGGCTTGTCAAGATACCACCCTCGATCCCACCTGCTGCGCATCGTACTTGTGCGTTGCCAAGCACACACATCCCTTTGATCCTAGTCGCGCCGATCCCACCTTTAGCCTCGAGTCAATTACGTACCTTTGCCCAGCTGATGACCCGCCTCGCAGCTGCGCAGATCGCAGAACAAGGCCTGTTGCTCTCGATTGCGCAAAAAGGCAACTTTCTCGGGTTCTCGGTCGAGCTCTCGGTAGCAGACACCATCTGTGCGTCGGCCAGCGTGACCTCGGTAACGTACGATAGCTGACAAACGTATGCAGTGGGCAAGACACCTGGAACGCTCAAGATCGAGTTTTTGAACTACCTGGCCAACATTCGGAATCGTGCGGGCGCGGGCGCGATCGTCCGAGTCGGTGGCAACAGTCAAGAGGGAAGCACAATCTGGGCAGACGGATTAAGCGATGGTCTCAACATTGACAAGATTCGGCTCGAGGGCACTTCGGTCGTGCGTGTCTGCGTTGATGCCTCGGACGGGTCTGACGATGAACAGACGACCACACCGATCATCAACTACTCGGCCTCGTTGCTCCGAACCATGGCCAACATTTCCGCTTTGACAGATACTGAATGGTACTTTGGGCTCTCGTTCAACGAGACAGCCGTCTCGGAGCTGTCTGGCAACATTCCCGTTGCCGCCACGATGGCGCAAGAGCTACTCGGTGACAAGCTGCTCGGCCTGCAGCTCAGTAATGAACCGGATCTGTATGTCGAGCTCGTCTCACCAGCCGTGCTGATCCCCGCAGCTATGTCGACCACAGCAAGCGCGCGTCGGGCTGGGGCGTGTCCGACTACCTGAGCGAGTTTTCCACCATCAAGAATGAGATCCTGTCCGAGGGCACATTGAAGAATGAGCAATTCCTCATCGGCCCCAGCGTATGCTGCAACGTTGTCGGCTTTGACACGACCGACGTGTTCGATGCCGGGTTTGTCGACCAAAACGCTGACAACTTGGCGGCCATCACCGTTCAACAGTATGTCTGCCGCCTTTGACCGATCGGCAAGCTCACGAAGGCAGCTACCCAACCAACAACTGCAACGTCAACGGCAAAGTCATCGACGCCCAAGAAATCTTTCCCGAATTCTTGAACCACACGCTCGCCCAGTCTCTCACGTCGCCCTACCTCGCGACGTCTGCGTATGCTCAGTCGCACGGCAAGCAGCTGGTCATGCTCGAGATGAACTCTGCGAGTTGCGGTGGGTTCGCGGGGCTTAGTGACAACTTTGGGGTAGCGCTGTGGTGCGTGTTGCGGCCGTGAAGATGACCAAGGGACTGACGGGGCGATAGGATGGCCGATTGGGCGCTGCAGATGGCCTGGGGCAACTTTTCAGCGGCTCTGATGCACGTTGGTGGTACGTTGCGCGCAGGACGATAGTGCATCTCTGACATCCACCCAGGCCAAAACGTCTACTACAACGTATGTTCCTTGATTTACCTGTTTCACAGCTTACCCTGCAGCCCTTCACACCGCCGCCGAGCAACCGTAGCACGATCGCGCAGTGGACTACCGGCTCAGTTTACTACCCCACGTTGCTGATCGCCGAGACGCTTGGGCAGTCGAACAAGTCGCAAGTGGTCGACCTCGCGGCCGACGGTGGGAACATTTACCACCCCGCGTATGCAATCTACGAAGACGACGTGCCGGTGCGCGTGGCCCTGTTCAACTATGTGAGCGATAGCACGGGCGCGAGCGACTACCAGGCGACGATCAGTATCAACGGGACTGCGCTCAGCCAGGGTTCCGTCTCTGTCCGGTGGGTCGTCTCTCGAGTGCAACAAATCGGTGCTGACGCCCGGCTCGCAGCTACTTTCGCGCTTCCTCGGTCGCTGAAAAGTACGACATCACCTGGGCCGGCCAGACGATGGGCACGAGCTTTGCGTCCGACGGCCGGCTGTACAATGACGTCGACACGGTCACGATTGCGTGCGACACTGGTGCGCAAACGTGTACGATCCCCGTCTATGCGCCTTCGTTTGCCCTCGTCTTCTTGACCGACGCGGCGCTGAGTGAATCCACACCGGCCGCCGACGCGACGCTCTCGTACGCCACGTCGGTGATCGGGACAGGCTCTGCCACGGTCGACGTTGGCGCCCTGCAGACGGGTAACGGCCAAGCTGGGTCCGGGGACGGCAGCACGAGTTCTGGTAGTGCCAAGAACGCGGCGGGCAGTGCCATGGCGCCGATGGGCGCGTTGACGACGCTAGGGCTGGCGGCGCTGGTCGCTGTCAGTCTGCTTTGATGATGACTCGCATACACGCAGCGCCTTTGTTCGTTTGTTGCATGCTTCCTCTCCTACACCCTGTCGCATCCGTCAGCGCCCGCATACTATGGCTGCTGATGACATTGTAACAATGTAACCTGATCAGACGTACACTCTGCATCTCAGTCTGCAATTTGAAGCAGCCATACGATACATGCATACAGTTTAGTAGTACAACCTTTGCCAGTTCTACTCGTGCCATCGCCGATGGGAATCACCACCGTCGTCCGACCACTTTCTGCCCGAGGGTCAGCCGCACCCACACGACCACTGACGACGCCCACATACCTGCACACAGGCTTTGAAAGCCTGAAACTCGGCCTCGCACATGCCCTTTGAGATCTCCTGGTACGACTGGCCGATACACGCGCCGTAGGCTAGTGACTGGTGCGAGTCAGTTTGAAGTTTCGCCAGCGAGTAGGAGAAGACGGACCTGTGCAGAGCAGGTCGTGGCTGCGCTCGCTAGCTTTTTCAGTGGCTGCACGTCTCTTGCTGGTGCTGGCATTATATTGCGGTGATGCGGTCGGTTTGTGCTGCAAGTCATCTCAAAGTCGGTCACCAAACCCCATAGCCTCGGTTTATAACCCCGCATAACGCCGATCCCCGCTCAACCCCCTTGTACCAACGCGTGGCCTCTGACGCTGAGCACTCGACTCGCTGCAACTGTTAGCCAGCATGAACGCAGTCCTCTCTCAGCTCCAACAGCCTCAGGCGCAGCACGACGGTCAGGACGGTGAGGCAGAGGTCGCGCCGGCAGAGTGGGGTAGCTTGGGAGGGTTTGGCAACTTGGGACGCGGCGGAGGCGTACAGGGCATGCTCGTGCCCAGAGTGCCGGATGTGAGTCTTGGATCGAGGCGAGGCTGCTGTTGGACGCTGGCCGTCAGCTGTTCATGTAACAGCTGCGTAGTAGTCGGAGACCAGCGCAGCGACTACCGCCTTCAACGATCGAGCTACCACTGACCTCACCCACTCTCACAGCCCGCCGCGTTCCTCAACCTGCACACATCCTCCATGTCCGCCAACCCAGATGCCAAGATCAAGCTCGCGCACGGGACGACGACGCTCGCGTTCCGGTTCAAAGGAGGCATCATTGTCGCCGTTGATTCCCGCGCGACCGCCGGCAGCTATATCGGTCAGTCCTCGTTCTCGTGGGTTGTCAACGGCCAGGCTGATGCAAGCGTCAGCGTCGGGTACGGTGAAAAAGGTGATTGAGATCAACAAGTTTTTGCTGGGCACCATGGCTGGTGGGGCGGCAGACTGCCAATACTGGTGCGTGCAGGTAGTAGACTCTGTCGGATCATGCGCTGACCGCAATCACCGCAGGGAGACATATCTCGGGATGCAGTGCCGACTGCACGAGCTGAGGAACAAGGAGCGCATCAGTGTCGCCGCGGCGTCAAAGATCCTCTCCAACCTCGTCTACCAGTACAAAGGCATGGGTCTCAGCATGGTCTGTCGGCTTTTCGCACGCACCAGCCGGCGCTCACGAGATCGATAGGGCACCATGATCTGCGGATGGGACAAGACGGGCCCTGCCCTGTTCTACGTCGATTCAGAAGGTCAACGGTTGAAGGGCGACTTGTTCAGCGTGGGATCCGGTAGCACGTTTGCGTACGGCGTGTTGGATCAGGTCCGTACCCCGGCATCATCTTCGTTCACCGTTGACGTCGCATGTCCCAGGGCTACTCGTGGGATCTCTCAGACGAAGACGCACAAGAGCTCGGTAGACGCTCAATCGTCGCAGCGGGCCACAGAGACGCCTACTCTGGCAACACGGTCAACCTGTATCATGTGCGCGAGAACGGTTGGGAGTTTATCAGTATGTTCTGTGCTTGGTGAGAGAGATCGCGGAGCCTGACGCCGATCATAGACAACTACGACCTGAACGAGCTCTGGTACGAGTACGAGGCCAAGAAGGTGGCTGCGCGCGAGGCGGCCGGACCGGGCCCGGGTGCAGGAGGGCCAGAACCGATCGCGGTCGAGGCTTAGGCTAGATGTAGACACGACATGTACTCGTATGACACGCCGCGTAAAGCTAGGAAACAAGGTGCTAGTGTGCAACAAGGGTTGGATTCACTACGATCACTGCTACTCCACTAGTGCTCCGACAACCACCGATACTGTTGAAACCATCAGCACCGTACCCTTGGCATCCGACGACCAGACCGACCTCGAACCGGAAATCGGATTTCCGGCGCTGGCACCACGAGTTCTCCCAATCGAAATACAGGTAGCCGCCCTGCTCGTACTCGTCCGTGATCGCCTGCGGGTTGTGCGCGCGCTGGAACCAAGTGAGGTACTGTTTGTGAAAGCGCCAGGATTGGCGTTTGAGCTCGCGCGCGGCTAGCCACCTTTTGGAGCGCGGGCGCGTCAGCGCGAGCGGTGCCGACGGGGGACGACTCACTGCTCGTACGTATTGGTATGGTAGTAGAAGATGTAGAACAGTTGATCGACTTCGAGCCGTGAATAGATCGATTTGTCGTCTAGGACCGGAGCGCGCGTTTGAGGGTAGTAGGGTGGCGTCTGGACCGGGTTGGCCGGGTGGTAGTATCGTGGTCTGGGTTGGTCAGCTGGACTACTGCGCTGCTGGGGAGATGGAAGCAACGCACGGATCAGCGTCGGCCGCATGCGGTGCCGTCTCAAAGCTGCCATCGAGCGCAGCGTTCAAGTGGTTCACGTCGCCAGCGCGCTTGTCCGCTGTCATCATCAGCCATTTGCATCCATAGTGCGCAGCGACCTACCCAGATCCTTCGCGACCGCATAGCTCGACATGAGCTCGGACAAGACCGTCGCCTCCTTGCCTGCCCGCGGTTCTGCGAAATGCGTAGAGGCACTACTTTGTCCCGTGGCGGGCATAGGTGAGAGACCGCTATGACTGCTCGGACCGGATTGCGGCTGTTGCTGTTGCTGTTGCTGGTACGTGGGTTGCGGGGCGATTCGTTGTGGCGAGGGAGACGTCACGGCCGTCGGCTCGGGAGCGGCAGCGGCAGCGGTACTGGTGCTCGCGCTTGTACTAGGCTCATTCGCGATGGTTGCTGCAAGTAGGTCGGCTTTGGCGTGCTGCGTGCTTATGGTCCCCGGCAACTTACCCTCGGCCACACTCTCAGCCAAAGTTTGCTCGATCGACGCAATTGGGCTCGCGGCAATCGCCGGTGGGCTCACGGCCGGTGGACTCACGGCCGGTGGACTGGATGCGGACGGCGCCTCGGTCGGCTTGGCAGCAGGCGCAGTGTTGGCTTGCGCAACGGCGGCAGCAGCGGCAGCGGCATACTTGATCGGTGGTAGCGGTGCCGCTGCTGATGGTCGTGGTTGTACGACCGGTGATTGGACGGCCTCGGCCGGTTTAGCGGGAAGAGAGTTGCTAGACTTTGATGGGGTCTCGATCTTGGCTGAAGTCTCGTTGGCGGTCGTTTCTGATCGAGGGGAGTTAGTGATGGCGGGACGGGATGCAAGGACAACTGACTCCGTGATGGAGCTTTGCGAGTGACGAGTGGGCTAGCAGGCTGTTGCGCACCCAGGTCAGCACATTCTACTGCATGCGAGAGACTCACCGTACTTGGCGACTCTTCTGTCGGTTGCCGTGAAGGTTTGGCCGGTGTCTCCTTGGCAGGCGTATGTACGGGTTCGGCTGGCACAGGTATCAAAACCTTTGCAACTACGAGCATCTGGCGCGACAAGTACGCACTATAATCGAATTGAGATGACGAGTCGTGCGTCGACGTGTGATCCTCGTTCTGGCCAAACTCTGCGTCCTCGTCTTGCAGATTGAGCTCATCATACAGACCCTCGTCTTCGTCAAAGTCTTCCTCCTGCGAACGGGCCGTCAGCGCCTGGACAAATCCAGAGTTGCGCAACGCACCGTATTCGACTCGACAAAGTAGGCAATGTCCTCCTTGAGCGCCGTGACCTGATCGACCGAGAGTTGACCATTCTCCAGCATCCTCTGCACGACCTCGAGTCTATCCATGTGCCACGCCCGCCGCTCGTTCAGCGTCTCGAGCTCGGTTGTCCGATCGCCCGCTCCACCCTTGGCCCGCGCCTTCTTGCCCTGAGTCGCTTGCAGCGCCTCCATCTCTGCCTCTGTGGATTCGACCTGGCGCGAAAGCTCGTCGACCATGGTTTGTACCCAGTCAATACAGTCGCGTTTGGCCTTTTCGGCAGGATCTAGCTTGGCGGCGAGGATGAGGCCTTCTTTCGAGAATGCTTTGGTCTTCATCTCCTTCTCGAGCGCTTTGAAGCGCTCCATTTGCTGCAGAGGTGTGAGCACATGGCAACCACAGCTATCGCGGTCCTTTGACAGGACCGAGGAGACATCTTCGGCCTTGTACTAAACCGTGACATAGCTGGCTTTCTGCACTCCCTACCAGCACTCACTGTCTCTATCAGCTTGCGGTTCTCGAGCAACGCCGACTTGTCCTTGATGTCGTTGCCGGCCATCCAGACCTTGATCTGGTCTCTCAGCTTCTGCAGCTTCTTGATCTGTGTCTTCATGTCCGTCTCGAGCTTGTCCTTCTGAGTCGCATTCGTCGACATGAGCAGCTTCTCGTGTGTGGATTCGAACAGCTCGACGCCCTCGGACACCTTTTTCAGTGTCCGGTCGATCTCGGCTGTGATGTATAAGCAAAGAACGAGGTAGAGGAGGGTGAAACTGACCTTGTAGCTTGCGCAACGCCATGATGGAAGACGGTTACTTGTCGTCGATGGTGATCCGAGCTTGTGCTGCGTTCTTTGGCTCGGCCGCGATTCTCAACTCAAAGCTGGATGCCAAACCCCAAACCGGTTGGCCACGTGGAATAATGCCGAAACGCCGAGGGGCCACGTGTAACCGCACATGAAAGTAGCACATTGGCGCGTAAGAGACGCGACTTTTGCGAGAAGCAACGCACCGAGCGGCTGGACGCTGCGATCTCCTGCACCATGTCGCATTCAATGCGATCAGCGATCATCAAGGTATGCTCCGCCGAATCAGGAGGCTGGTCTTGCTGATCATGGAAATAGGTCTTCTCCACAAAGCACTCGTTGACCTTGCCAGCTCAGGCGTTGAAATACATCGAGAGTATACTCAAAGAGGTATGTTAGTGCCAACGTGACTGTATCAGGGGCTGCTCACCTTGCACCAGAATGAGATCCCCGAGGACGAGTGGGTTGTAGGGCTCGAATACTGGGCTAGAGAGTATCTACGAGGTGATGGTTCGTCTTACAAGCGTACCGTCAATACCTGCTGAGAGCTCTCGCCAGACCCGTCATCACTCGTATCGCTATTGGCTCTTCAACGAGCATACGAGGCTCTCCAGCTCAAAGTATGTCTTGATGATTGCGACCTCGCGGCGGACGACGCACTGACGCTCCCAGGGCGCAGACGAAGGCGACGTCGACGACCCATCGGAAGTCAACATTGAATCGCACTTCAAGGTGATCGACTCGTTCGATATGCCAGTTGTACGGTATGACGCCGTGCGGAACACATTCGCCCCGTTGGTCATCAGCTTCGTTTACTCACCGCCAACGCTGACCGAGTCTCTACCCTACCAGCTCACGACACAAAGCGTCAATCGCGGGCCCACCGAGTAGTAAAGCACAGTTTCTGCGTGAGCGCTGGGCGTTGATGAAGCAGGTCAGTGTGGCGGCGCGGAGGTATGCCAGCTCAAGCTAACAGCAACGGATAGATCGTGCTGCGAAACGAGAACTTTACACCGCCGGTGCTGGGCGGCCACGACCGAGCAGACTATCTCAAGGTGCGGAGCGTACCCTGACCTATCGAGGAGACCAAGACTGGTCGTTGACTCGACCGCAGTTGACGTCAATCCGAAACCTGCTAGGCCGCGCAGGCCAGCTCTTCCTCTTGTTCGGCATGCTCTCGCGCAACCCCGAAGGCAAACTCTGCCTCGAAGACGGGGAAGGTCTAGTCGTGCTTGACATGGAAGATGCCGTCAGTCTTTGCGCCTCTCGATCCGGCTGGCAACTGACAACGGCCAGGTCCCCGGCGAGGGCTTGTTCACAGAAGGTTGCATGGTCTTGATCGAGGGTGAGTATACAGATGAGGAAACGGTCCGGGTGTTGGCCATGGGTCATCCGCCGAGTGAGAAGCGAGATGTCGCAAGGTACGCGATCGATCATAACTGTGAGTGTCGACTAAACAGGACGCAGGGGTATCTACGGTCATATCGACTTCAATGGCGGCGGCGCAATGTCTCTCAAAGAGGAGGTGCGCCTGCAAACGCCCGCACAGCCATCACGTGGCTCACACTGTGGTCACTCAGGAAAAGTTCCGACCAGTAGTACTCGCCAACGAGCACGTCTCGTTCGTCGTTCTCTCCGACGTCTGGCTTGATCACCCGAAAACGCTCGATGCGCTCGACAAGCTGTTTACGGGGTATGCCGAGGCAGCAGAGTACCGACCGATGGTATTTGTCTTCTGTGGCGATTTCTCGACTCAAGGTTGGGAGGCCGCTGGTGGCGTGCAGCGCTATACCTGTACGTGCTGGCAATGACTGACATTGGATCGGAAAGATGCTGAAAATATGACCGACAGCCGGCTTCAACGCGCTCGCCGACCTCATCGCTCGTTTCCCGACACTCTCGCAGTCCTCACACTTCATCTTCGTGCCCGGCCCTTCAGACCCCTGGACATCCTCATCCCTCCCGCGCGATCCAATCCCCGACAATTTCACCGCGCGGATACGACACAAAGTGCCCAAAGCGCGGTTCGTGAGTAACCCGTGTCGATTACAGTATTTCGCGCAAGAGGTCGTCATCTTCCGAGAGGATCTGATGGGCCGCATGTTGAGGAACACGGTCGGCGTCAAAGGCGAGGCCGAGGGCGCGGATATGAAGCGTTATGTGGGTGTGGCTGTTGCTGTCACGTTTGAGAGAGGTGCTGAAGCCTCGTGTGTAGCTTGTGCAGACGATTCTGGACCAGACGCACCTTTCGCCCCTGCCGCTTTCGGTCCGACCGACAATGTGGGAGTTTGATCACTGTTTGAGGCTGTATCCTATGCCTACAGCTGTATGTTCGCCAGTCATATCCACTCTCCCAATTCTTCCCCTCATCCTTCTCTTTGTCCCTCTTACTTGTCCTTCGAAAGCGTAAACACAAGCTGACGCCACGCAAGGTCATTCTCGCAGACAAATACGAGCGCTACGAGCTCACATACGAAGGCTGCCACGTCTTCAACCCTGGCAGTTTTGTAGGCAACGAGTTTGAGTGGAGCATGTACTATCCGGCGACACAGCGCTCGGAGCGGAGGTGAGTTCAATGCTTGGCGGATGCTGTGCGTGAGCTGTGGCTGATGTGAGTGCTCAGTGCGTTGCCAACGGATGCGTGATTGTCTGCTGCGTTGCATGGGGTGTGTGGGCAGCGTGTTGTTGTATATCACTTGCTTGCATTTGCTTCGGCATGTAGGATCGCCACACGTCGGAATCAATGAGACGCGTCGGTGCCTGAACCGAGACTAATGACTTCTTCAACAAGGCAGCCTTGCTACCGTCGGACTGTCGGAGCGGCAAGAGTCGCGTAGAGTGGGAAGGGGAGGCAGTCAGGGATGGGGTCTGGAGACGTACATATCCACAATGGAGCCCAGGGAATTCACTTCGAGACGTGAGTCCTTCAGATCCTGATCACCATTACCTACAAACTGATCCCCGGCTCAAGCTTCGCAAAGCTTGTTCATCGCCTAGGCAGAGCCGGGACAGACGCAAGCAAGACCGTCGCTGAGCGGGAAAGCAACGTATACAGAACCCTCGCCGGGTTCTTCGATGCCTTGCCGGATCCCCTGCCGCCTCAGACGGGCAAACAGCTGTTCAGGCTGTTGTTCCCGCACGAGGGGACCAGGAGGCGCTATGGATTCAAAGAGACGACGCTTGCGAGAGTCTTGGAGGGGCTGCTGGGTGCTAGGGGCCTGACGAGGTGGGATCGGGTCGACAGGAACGGAGAGGGGAGGGGCTGTTTGGGCCTTGAAGTTTATAAAACCGAGCGGATCAGGGTGGGTGCTAGGTGCATGCATCACGGAGCTGATTGGGAAATGTAGGAGACGAGACAGCGTCGAAGTAGGATCACAGTCGCTCAAGTCGACACTTTACTGGATCAATTGGCGAGATCCTCGAAATGGTCTCAGATGAGCCAGAGTGAGCTAGCTGATGTTTAGCAATCCATGGGCCGAACTCAAAACGCACAGATCCCGGCCCGTCAACCCAGCTTGATACCGAGCCCCGCCGAATCCTATCCAAACTATACCTTGCGGCCAATCTCTCGCCCCTGGCCCTCGCCGTGCTAACGCAGATCATCCTGCGCGACCTCCGGCCAATCCTAATGCCGCTGCCAGACCACTTTAACATCAACATCACGACGGGCGGTAGTAACGCTGCAATCAAGCTGGATCTGCATCGCGCCATGCGTCTCTGGGATCAGTGGCTGCCTGCAATCTATGTCCGTCAAAGCGGGAACATCGACTATGCTTGCGATGTCGTTGAGGCGCTGGGTGGAGGTCCGGGCAGACTACATGCACCGCCTGATAGTCTTGGTCCGGTCCTGGGCAAGAATGTGGCGGCAAGTCAACTTACGTTCCGGTTGTAATGGCTGACACTGAGCCTGCAGATCCCGAAATGCGCCAAAGGAAGAAGCTTGAAAGACGCGTTACGCCTCTTCACGCCCAAAGCAGGCGAGTCCTCTGTGCCAGTGTGGGTAGAGACAAAGTACGATGGCGAGCGGTGGGTTGGCGCTTGCGGGCGTGAAGAAAAGTGTTGAATTCCTGTAGAATGCAGATCCACGTTGAGCTCGTTGGTACAACGCCCAGCATCAAGATTTATAGCAAGTCGACGCGCGATAGCACACTGGATCGCATCAATGTTCATGCGTAAGTGTGGTGGCCTGCAACGGCTCTATCACTGACGAAACGAAAAGGATCATTCTTGCCGCACTGGGTATCAAGCCACCATCGAGCCTGCCTCACCATAACCGGCTGCCAGCCCGTTGGATCACTGCGCTGAGCCGCGGCAAGCACTTTGAGCGCGGGATCATCCTCGAGGCGGAGCTGCTGCCATACAACGAGGCACCGCGCGAGGGCGGGCGGGGGCCGGGGATCGAAGAGTTTTGGAAACTCGAGTATAGTGGACTCAAGGCTGGCTTCGGAGCGGATCATCGCGAGTAAGCGACGGAGTCGTGCTCGAATCCTCGCGCTTACGCAGAGTATCAGCTTCACGCGCCATCTTTACGTTGCATTCTTTGATGTGCTATACATCGATGGACAGAGTCTGCTTGAAAGCAGCTATGCGGACAGGAGAGCGCTGCTTGAGACGGCCATCAGCGAGATCCCTGGCTTTGTGGGTGTCCTTTCTGCTGTTGCCAACGTGTTTAGTGCTAATCCACGTAGACTTGTCTTGCACGGAGGCAGAAGATCGACGTGACCCATGATCTAGCCGCTGCTGAGCGAGTGAGTCGCAACTGGCCCCAGCGTGCGTCGCCGACATCGTATAGCGACTGGATGAGATCTTCCAGCGGTGTCATGCAAACCACGAAGGTACGTTGACGATCTCCTCTGACGTGCGGCGTTGATTCTGGACAGAGGGTCTGGTCCTGAAAGCCGAGGCTTCGAAGTACAACGCCGGCAAGCCGTGGGTCAAGCTCAAGGTCAGTTTCCGCGCCGAACTGCGAATGTTATACTGAGCACGCGCAGAGAGACTATATCCCAGAGCTGGGCGATTGTGTCGACTTGGTTTGTGTGGCTGCTGGTTGGAACATGGACCGCGCTCGGGACCTGCGAGGTGGGTCCCGCGACGACAAGCTCGTGCGCGCGTTGACGCCATCAGTGGATACATCAGTGTACACGACATTCTACCTCGCTGTTTGTACCAACAGGGCGCTAATCAGTGCTCGCGCGGTAAGTCTATGCGCCATGGCGAGCGTCGTCTCTGATGATGCGGCAGAGCGGCAGGCAAAAGCCTCACTTTGACATTCTTTTCCGTGTTTCATGGGGCATGGATCGTGCGCAACTTGTCAAACACAGTGCTGCAATACATCTCGGGCATGGAGCGTGGACTACGAGACCATACGAAAGAGACGACCCGGGCAAAGTGGTAAGTCCCGCTGCCGGACCTTCATCTCGTCTGATGGCAGCGAAGCGACTGCAAGGCATGTCGTACTCGTTCACCGTGCCAGAAGGGATGCAACCGCCATCCGTGATATTCAACATGCCGCGCTGCATGGAGGTCATGGGTGCTGGATTCCAAAAGCTGCGTGACTCACAGGTGCGTTGTCGGGCCTGCTTTGTTACGAGGCTCATCGTGCCGCAGCACTATGAGCTGCGCTGGCCTCGATTGCAGAAGATCTACGATGCTCGAGATCGCCCGTGGACTGAAGCTCTGGACGCTCAGCAGTATCTACAAACAGCCCGCACCGCCCTAGGCTACCAAGGCGCACTGAGCCCGACGAAGAACTCGTTGGACGCCATCTGGGACCGAAGCAGCAGACTTTCGTGCTTTGACGTCGTCAGCAGTCCCGAAAAGTCTACCCTTTCGCCCGTGCGGCCTCGCTTTGGCCCGCTCAAGCAATCGCCCGCGTCACCGATTGGCACCGTCAGCATGTCGATCATCCCCATTGTGCTGCCATCATTTCCAACATCGGCAGCGTTACAGGGCGTACTGGCGCAATCCCGGGCAGAAAACTACAGTTTCCCTGCGAGATCGCTCAGCCCGGAGAAGGTTGATCAACCCCATCAGGTGAAACCTCCGGCGAGGCGCCGCAAAAAGACAGCCTTGTCTGGGATGACCCGTCTGCACGCCAAACAGGTCAAGCAGCGTGGTGGGCTATCTTTGGCCCTCGCCACTGGTTTGCGGCGCAGGCAGCCGCGACCATCGCCTCGGACGTCGTCGCCCTCGTCAGAGATCGAACACTGCCACGGAGTGGCATTGCGGAACCGTTGACCCCTTTTCGGAGGGTTTCGCCATGTTGATGCTAGGCGTTCTCACTCCTATCAGTTGTATGCACTTGACGGTGTTCATGACGCTTGCAGTGCCGACTGAGCTCGGCTGTGATGTCAACGCGTCGGCAGGATCGCCACGATTGAATCATTACCCCGCACTTTTGACTTTTTCACCCGCTCTAGACGCGCCAAGGTGTCACAATCAGGGTAACAAACCTAGCACCGCAGCCAAGCAGCTTGGTACCAGCCGGCGGCAGTCAACAAAGTCGGCGAGGACGCGTAGTCGAGTACTGGCGCAGTGCAACCACCGCAGCAAGATGCCTGGGCAGCAGCACGCGGGGCCGAGCCGAAGCTCAACTCCGGAGGCTTCATCGTCACGTACGGTTACGGCCACTGCCCGAGCACCGACGACACCGACAAGGAGGGATGTCGAGACTGAGGGTTCACCTTCTTTCCTCAGGTCGCGCTTGTCGCCGCGGAAGAAAGATGACTCGCTGGAGAATCGGACGGCGACGTATCCATCGCCCGCCAGTGTGCTTGGTTTGAAGATCAAGAAGAAAGCCAAGCCGCCTGTGCTAGCACCTGTGGGCTCGGCTGCTACTCGGTCGCCGATTCCAAAGTACAACTCGCGTGGATATCCTACAAAGTTTCCGGACATCAGCAAGAGTGTCGAGGTGCCACTGAAACCACGTCGGGGGAGCTCATCGTCAACATCAAGCTTTGTATCCATATCGACAACAGGCGCTGGCATCGCAGATGACGGACGATTGTTGACACCAGATCGGCAACACCAAAAATACGTCCCCAATTACCAAGATGGCGGCAGTCCTTCCAGTCCCTTGTACCCGCCGATCCCCGCACCAATGTCCTATGCACTCAACAATCCGTCGTATGACCCGTACGGCTACGCATCAGCGTACCAGCCGGCTCCGTCCCCTGCTGCGTCACTGTATGGAGACTCGCGTGTTTCGCTGGACACAATCTCGAGCACGGCGCAATTCGGCAAGTACGATGCTCTGAAGGATCCGTCGCGGGGTGACTTGAGTATCACGAGCAAAGGGGGGCAGCGAGGCTTGGCGGACATGGTAGGTACCGTACAGCTACCGAAACATCTCCTGACAGGCCATAGTTTCAATTACCCGCGGATCCGACGAGTTGGCAGTACGAGGGACCAGAGGATGACGACGAGTTCCATGACCCTGACATCAAGCCGAGGAAAAGGGTGAGTAGCGTATTGTTAGTGGTTTCGGCTTACGCGACATCCGCAGACCAAACTCTTTGCGTCGCTATTCACAGTCCGCGGCGCAAGCAACATCGGCTGCATGGTGGTGCTGATTCTCATCTTGGTTGCACTATTGTAAGTTTGGCTCGTAATGGAGCAAGATGAAGCTCATGACAATAAGCGCCGGCTATCCTATCATATCAGCCTACAAGGATCATCATCAAAGCAAGCTTGGCGCTTACAATCTGGGGGGAATCAAGTGGGTATCGTTGGCGTCGTACGCTGCAAAGTTGACTTTGACAGTGCCACCGGACAAGTCCCGTCGATGGGCAATTTCGGGCTGATAGACGAGGATACGCCCGAGGACGCGTACACGTTTACAAGTCTTGAGACTGGAGACACATGGGAGCTGGTGCGTCATCTCCTGAAGCACCTTGCCGGGCTCACCATTGCAGGTATTCTCTGATGAATTCAACACCGCTGGCCGGACATTTTACTCCGGCGACGATCCGTACTGGCAAGCCGAAGACATGCACTATTGGGGAACAAACAACCTCGAGTGGTGCGTTCATCTCTCTGGGAGTCGTGTGATTCTGCTGAGGTCCGCCATAGGTACGACCCTCGAGCGATCACCACAAAGGACGGAGCACTGCACATCACACTAACGGACTATCCTACAAACAATCTCGACTATCAGGGCGGTAGTGAGTCGATTCAACACCACCTTGACTCTGAGATTAACCACGATAGTGATGAACACCTGGAACAAATTCTGCTTTACTGGTCAGTGGAATGTTGTCCTTGTAGTCGAAGCTGACAATATCTCTTCAGGGGGCTACTTTGAAGGTTAGCGTGATGCGTGACGAGGCGAGACAATCTGACATTTGCTAGCTTCTGTATCACTGCCGGGAGTCAGCAACATCTACGGGTAAGCTCGGCTCATCTACGGTCGATCAGGCAGGTTGACGCTCATGCAGGTTGTGGCCCGCCATCTGGACCTTGGTTTGTTGCAAGACTATCATGTCGGTGATCACTGATTGCGAATGATAGGGCAATCTCGGTCGTGCTGGTTACGGCGGATCGCTAGAGGGTCTCTGGCCGTACTCGTACGACTCCTGCGATGTCGGGACGCTGCCGAATCAGACATTGAACGGTCAGTGCTCGAGTTGACATCCAATCTGTGAGCTCACACGTCTGTAGACTGGCCCGAGGCGGCTTTGACGCAGGGTGACAAGCTGTACGATATGGCGCTGAGCTATTTGCCCGGCCAACGCCTGTCTGCCTGCACCTGCGACAACGACGCGACGCATCCCGGTCCACGACGGGACAATGGCTCCTTTGTGGGCAGAGGCGCGCCCGAGATTGACATGTTTGAAGCCCTGGTGCGTAGTAGTCACGAGCATTACATCTTCAGCTAAGCCTGGCAGGTCACGCACGACGCCAAGCGCCAAGGCCAAGTCTCTCAGTCTGCGCAATGGGCGCCGTTCAATCCAAATTACTACTTTATCAACACGACCGACACGTACAAGATCTACGACGAGGACGTGACGTTTTTGAACGAGTGGCAGGGTGCGTTCCTTTGGCGCTCGGCCCCAGCCTCGACTGACGGTTCCAGGGGGCGCTTGGCAGGAAGCGACTTCGGGCGTTTCCGTCACTGATCAGGACTGCTAGTGAGTACCGTGACGGTTGGTTCACGCCGCGTGGCTGACACGCCGCTCTGTAGTACCGGCGGAACAGGCTGCTTTTCCATCTACGGGTTCGAGTACGCGCCCGGCCTCGACGGCTACGTGACGTGGATCAACAATGCCAAGAAAGCCTGGACTGTCCGCGCCGGTGGTGAGCTTTCGGCCTCCTCGCAGTTACGAGCATGGCTAACGAACACCAGCAATGGCAGCCAACAGCGAGTCCTTTGTCGGCGCGAGGCCAGTCCCCGACGAACCAATGTACTTGATCATGAACCTGGGTATCTCGGAGAATTTCGGTGCCGTCGAGTGAGTTTACGGCGCGGACGCGGTGATCGATAACTGATGCGCTCGTGTCAGCTTTGAAGGGCTCAAGCCTCTGTACCCTGTCAAGTATGTTTGGTTGGCGTGTTTGCGCCGCACAGGCTGATGGCGCCACGTAGCATGGCTATCGACTATGTCCGAGTGTACCGTGCGTGGATTGGAGTGCGCCTTGGCTTTGCGCTGTTACTGACGCGCCGCAGAGGACCCTAACAAGCGCAACATTGGGTGTGATCCCTCCGACCGCCCAACAGCATCCTACATCGCACAGTCGGTTTTGCGTACGGTGATCCAGACCAAGCCGCTGATCAGACCAGATACCCCGAGACATACACCAACCCAAACATCACCGTCATGGCCCAGATCCCCGACTTTGTCAAGCCCAAGAACCGGCTGGTGGACAGCTGCTAGATGGATGCATTGCTTTCACTCTGATCGGTTGCCGTCAGGCAAAGCTGCCGAGCACGTTGCCCGCGGCCGTCCAGATCCATCCGCGCCACAGGCTGGCACGGCCCTCTTCTTCGTAGATCTTGCGCGCGCAGTCGATCAGTCCCTCGTATGGCTCCTCGACGGGGCGGAGACCAATCACGTCTTCGGTCTCGCCTGCGAATTTCGGTTGATCCCCGTCGGTGGGTGTGCCTGCGAGGGCGGCGTAACCGGACCCGGTGGTGCTCGTGCCCACGTTGGGCTGGATACTGAGCCGAGTGGCAATCACTTCGAACGGGGTCAGGATGCCCGCGGATCCGAACTGGAAGATGAGGAAGAGGATGAACAGGAAGGGTGAAGCAGCGGCGACGTCGTTGATCTCTCCAGAGCCTAGTAGGATCCGACGGGCTGTACGGGCGACGAGCGTGACGTAGCATGCGGGGATGGCGGTCGCGGCTAAGAGGCCTGGGGTGAGGTAGAGCGTGTAGGGTTTCGCGAGCTCGGTCGGGGTCAGGATTAGTTTGAGGGCGGGCATGGGCCGGGTCGGCAGCGCGTATGGGGTGATGATCGATCTGGTGGGTCAGTGCTGTGTCGTGATGTCGAGCTCGAGCTCACCGGTTGATGATGACGGTCATTGGCAGGGTGATGAGCGTCAAGGCGATTGTAAACAATGCCATCCTGTTGTCCTGTCAGTGGGCTGCTGTCGTCCCGAGAGTCTGCGAACCGGATGCCATCAGCGTCTGGCACACTGTAGCTGCCCTTGGGTCCTCTTGTCGATGATGTCCCAACAAAGATGACGGAAGCGAGCGAGACCAAGGTGGTGTAGATGACACTTGGGAATGCGCCTGGCCAGCGTCAGCGTGGCCTTGGGTCACTAGCTGTACGCACCTTTGTACAATCCAGCCCAGCCTTCGATCCGCTTTGTCCGCTTGAGCGTCGCAAACACTGTGGTGAGAGTCGGTCCGACTCTGAGAGGATGTCAGTGTCGCTGCGTACTGTTATAGACAATCGACGACGCACCTGTTCTCGATCGTTCCCGACTCGGCTGCCGCATCCAGTCCTACCCCTCGTGGGTTATAATTTGCTCGCAACCTGGGCAATCAGCATCTCGATCCCTGCGCTGATCGGGACCGACCTGACGAGTGCGCCGTGGAACGGCATGGTGAGTCCGACGCCGATGGCCATCATGACGACCATGATGAACACGGCGACTACGAGAGTGAGTATGAACTCGAACATGTCGACAGCTGGCTTGGTCGTCGTTGCTGCTGCGGGAGAAAGGAAGAAGCGGTTTGCCACTGCGACGTGCACCGCTCGGTTATCAGCTGCCACGTGGATAGTGACATAATGTACACGTCATTTAGCCAAAAGTTGGTTAACCCCCTGCCAAGTCGAGACTGTCGATCCGACGCAGCACTCGACTCGGGTTGCTATCGTCTGGCAGTTGGATACCATCGCAAGCGTAGCAGAGCATCCCATCACACCCGAACGGGCCTCGGCTACAGCTGAATCCATCATGGCGAGCGCGGACCAGAGCGTAGCGCGCTTGGCCAACGGCCTCAAGGACGTCTCACTCGAGCAGTCAGTCTCAACAGTCACGACTCGCAATTACCCATTGATTACTTGCACAGCTCGGCCGGCCCATCCGCATCCACTTCAACCCACCGCAACCCCGCACCGATCGAATACTCGTCCTCGGCGCCCGAGCCACCAAACTCACAGACACCAAGCGAGGCAGGCCGAGAACGCTCAACAGGCGTGCCAAGCCATCTGTACAAGGATCTGCCACACCACTTGCTCGTAAAGGATGAGCAGGGCAACTCGGTACCCGACTATTTAAAGATGATCTTGCTGTGTCAGTGCTGAGCGCAAGCGTACGACGGTGCTGACGGATCCGCAGCAAAGGTGTATACATCACCCTTGGACTTGAAAGAAACGCCGTTGACACTCGCCGTCAACCTCTCGGCTCGGCTCGGGAACGAGGTCTGGCTCAAACGCGAGGACCTGCACCCCGTCTTCTCGTTCAAGATCCGGGGAGCGTACAACATGATGGCCTCGTTGCCAGAAGACGACCGGTGGCGCGGCGTCGTGACCTGCAGCGCTGGTCAGCACCCACTCGTAGCTCTCACCAGTGCTGACGGTCCCAGGCAACCACGCCCAGGGCGTCGCGCTCGCTGGGTCCCACCTCAAGATCCCTTGCACCATTGTCATGCCCGTCTCGACACCTTCGATCAAATGGCGCAACGTTGACCGCCTCGGCGCCAAAGTCGTCCTCCACGGCGCCGATTTCGACGAAGCCAAAGCAGAATGCAACCGTCTCGCCAAAGCCCACAACCTCACCTTTATCCCGCCGTTCGATAACCCGTACGTCGTCGCCGGTCAAGGCACCGTCGGGGTCGAGATTGCGCGCCAGATCAAAGACTGCGACAAGCTCGACGGCGTGTTTGCGAGCGTAGGCGGTGGCGGGCTTTTGGCGGGCATTGCCTCGTATCTGAAGCGCGTCGCACCGCCGTCGGTAGGCGTGTACGGTGTCGAGACGGTCGATGGCGACGCGATGAAGCGCAGCTTGGACGCCGGTCACAGAGTCGTCCTGAAAGAGGTCGGGCCGTTTGCAGACGGTACGGCCGTCAAGATGGTTGGCGAAGAGTGCTTTCGCGTCTGCAAGGAATTGGTCGATGACGTCGTCCTGGTCGACAATGACCAGATTTGCGCGGCCATCAAGGATGTCTTTGAAGGTCGGTCCCGACCGCGCCGTCAAACGCGCACGACTGATGGCCGGTTGCAGAGACCCGGTCGGTGCCCGAGCCGTCGGGAGCGCTCGCCCTCGCGGGCCTCAAAGCGCACATTACGCGCAACAACCTGGTCGGCGCTGGCAAGCGCTTTGTCGCCGTCATCTCGGGCGGCAACATGAACTTTAGCCGGCTTCGCTTTGTCGCCGAGCGTGCCGAGCTCGGAGAGCGTCGTGAGGTCCTGATGAGCGTCAGGATCCCCGAGACGCCCGGATCGTGAGTCGCCCGCAGGGTTACAGGTGCTGACCGGAATCAGCTTTGTCAAGCTGCATTCCCTGCTCGCCCCGCGCGCCGTGACCGAGTTTTCGTATCGGTACGCAAGCAAGGCGAGCGCGTACATTATCATTTCCTTCTTCCTGCTCTCGTCCCCCTCTGCCGTCTCTGGCCCGACACCGGAAGCGCGCGCCCAAGAGCTATCCGAGATCACCCAAGCGCTCGCAGACGAGGGCATGCACGCGATCGATCTGAGTGACAACGAGTTCGCAAAGAGCCATGTGAGGCACATGGTCGGGGGCCGGAGTGATGTCCGAGACGAGCGCGTCTTCCGCTTTGGTGTGTGCGCTGGCCGCGTCGCCGACCGTGCTGATGCGCTTCGTCAGAGTTCCCAGAACGCCCAGGCGCGCTTGCCAAATTCTTGGCCGGGATCCAATCCGATTGGAACATTTCCATGTTCCACTACCGGAATCATGGCTCGGGTGGGTGACGGACCACGAATGCCCGGCGTGACAGGGCTGATGCGATTTGCATAGATGTCGGCAAGGTTCTTGTTGGCGTGCAGGTACCCACTGGCGCAGAGACCGAGTTTGACACGTTTCTCGAGGAGCTCGGGTACCCTTGGGCAGAGGAGACGGCGAACGAGGCGTATCGGCAGTTCTTGCAGGTGTAGAATCGTTAGCATGCTAGCTGCTTGCTAGACGTCGTAGCACTTGGGTTTCAGCTCACGCGTCAGTGCGTAGACTGCCTTTACCTGCATAACCCGTTGGATCCCAGAGATGCCGCCGAGAGAGGTATTGGTGACCTATACGGCGCACCCGACTGGTTCACCCGACGTCCACCAAGCCATCACCTCGCTCAATGCTCAACTCCCGCTTCGGAACCTGCACTGGAAGCCCTCGAACCGGACGAGCCTGCGCACGATCCAAGAGCTCGACGTGAAGCTCATAGAGCTCGGCGACGCCACAGGCGTAAGCTCGAGCACGTCGGGCAGTCTCCTCGAACGACCATTAGTCAACTTGTGCTTGGTCGTCTCCGAGGTTCGTGCGGCTCAGGCTATGCTGAGTGGGGGTTGATGCTGAGCCGGTGCAGGACAATGATACGTACAAGACGTCTACAAAATCGTTCGTGAGGGATTGGCTCTCCCTCTTGGCGGCGAGACGCAACGAACATGCGTTGATCGTCCTCGTTAACCCGCCGGCCGTCCATGCGTCCAAGACTGGGGGCGTGTTTGGGAAATCGGCTGGGATATTAGGCAAACTTCGTACAGACTTTAATGTTGGGAAGAAAGATAGGTGCGTTGCTGTCCAACCTCGGCCCGACACCGCATGAGCTCATGCGTCGGGATTCAGATGCGTGCAGGTCAACCTGCCGGCTCCGGGGATGAATGACCCGACGGCTTGGCCCGAGACGATCAACAAGCTGAAAGAGAGTATCCTGGCGGCGTTTGATGCCGTGCTGCTGGAGCGCGAGGACGAGGTCAAGAGGGGCGAGGCGCAGAGGATGATGGTCGGCTGGAACTTTTGCTCCTGGTTCCTGCTCAAGGTGCGCTGCGTTGAGACTTAGAGAGGTGCTGATGGGAATGTAGGAAAGCCTGGCGCAGTCGTTGGAGGGGATGAACCTGCTCGAGGATACGTTGATACAGTACGACGAGCTCGAGGCCTCGTTCTTCCAAGTGTTGAAAGGTGTGCGACTTGGGTGGTGGATCACACGCTGACGTGACAGAGCAAAACCTATCCTGGTTTGGCAAGCTTGGCGCGTCCGGCCCCCAGGACGACAGCTTGCCCATCCTCGATCCCACAACCAAGCCGTACCGGACCCTGATCCAGAACAGTCAGATCACAATCTTCGATTTCCGGATCTACGTCTTTGCTCGCCAGTGCGAGCTCCTGGGACGCTTTGGCAGGTTGACAGAGGCCGCGACAAAAGCTCAATGGTTCGTTGCGAGCCTCGGGCGCAGACTCAAGGAGAATGAGGTGCGTCGATCGTCAACGCTGGCCGGGTCTGATCGCAACTAGGCGGATCTGGCGGAACACTTTGTCGAGTCGTGGACGTACCATGCTTGCCTTGACATCGTGTCAAAGTGTGATGCTTGGGCTCGCCTTGACCGACCGGGCGTTGACTTGGATGCTCTACTGATCGGCTTTGATGCTGCCAAAGCCGAGGTACTTGATTTGGCGAGGTTACAGGTGCGTCGCGATAACGGTAGAGGGCCTAGCTAAAGGTCTCAGGTCGAGCGCATTGGAGTCTCTGCTGGGCATCTGCCCAACACCTATCCTTTTGCACCACCGACCGCTATCCTGCCTGCCTCGGATGACGTCCTTTTCGATGGCTCAGACGGGGGCTTCTCGGCGTCTGGCGAACAGACCGAGGCGGACAAGCAGGTGCCTCTGCGACCTCGAATCTCGTCCAAGGAGCTGCTCGAAGCCATGGCTAGCAAAACCATGTTCGATGAGCTCTATGTCGCGCTGACCGAAAGGGTCTTGGGTGCCTTTGAGAGCTGCGGTCGGCGGCGGCAGGCAGCGCGGCTGCAGGCAAGCCTTGCGGCGTTGGATGTGTAGGTCTTGTTCGCCTGATGCAGACGATCGCTGACCTTGGTCACAGGTACAATGGCCAGTACGCTCAGGCTTTCGACAAGTATCATGCGCTGTCTGGCTTGACGTCGCTGTCACCGAAATGGGACGAGTCACGAGCGTACGCAATGAGCCAAGCGATCAAGGCGCATCGTCTGGCAAAGCTCGCAGTCGACAGCCGATGGACAGCGTTGGCTCTAGCGTATGTGCACATTGAAGCTTCGCGCCCGCACGGAGATGTTGTCGCGGATGAGAGCTCCAAGACGGAAGAGACCCTAGTGGAGATCTTGCAAGACCTCAAGGCCCACGTCGACGAGTCTAATGAAGGTATGGTCAACTTGTCAGCGATCAGCGCGCTGATCATCTGGCTGTAGACGTGTTGGTGGAAGACCACGCGGCTTTCGCAATCCGCGTTCTGGCAGCTCAGGCTCGAACGATTGATGGCCAGGACGGCAGTGCGATTGACGTCGAAGTCGTCAACAACTTGACAGTCGTACGTGTACCACTCTACCCCTGACAATCGGCTTATTCTTGCAGAATGTCGCGGCGGACAATGTGCGTGTCTGCTTCTGGAATGACGAGGTCGACCAGGTGTGGTTTGCCGCGGGCTCGTGCGACCTGCTCCCGGGCACCAACACTTTGCGCGCTTATTCACCCGTGAGTGCATCATCTGGCGAGATTGCCGTCAAGGATGCTCATTGCATCACGCAGATGGTGGTCGAAGGCGTGTTCCAACAAGACGTCTCGCAGGTCTGCCTCGGCCGCTTCAACTTTGACTACGTTTTGAGCGCGCCAACCCAATCGTCCAACCATACTGGCCGGTTAAGAGTCGCACGGGACGAAGACGCATTCAACCTCGACATTGAGATGGCAATGGACAGTGGGTGACACTGTCAATAGACCTGTCGGCTGCTGATTCTCGCCAAGTCTCCCTTGACCAACCTCCCAGGATTCTGGTACGGCTCGAAGCTGGCAGAAACTACGTCACGTCGGCCGTGGTCCGGCTGGAGGTTCGCAACGATGACTTGCAGCTGGCGATGAGCGGCACGACGCTGGAGTCGGGAGGTTAGTTGGACATGCACTCGAGATCTGACTGACGATTTGAAGCTGCAAAGCTAGAGACATCGACAGACTCTATTGCGATCGGCGACATTGCACCGCAAGCGTCGGCGACGTTCTCAATCCCACAAGCAGGTCAGGCGCGCTCCGATGTCGTCACCGTACGTACGCTGTCATGGTGGTTATATATCTGACTGTCCCACGGATCCTTGCCATCGTCGAGTATACGACCAAAGCTCATCCCAAGGAAACTCACGTTTTCCGTCAACTCCGTACCGTCTCGGTCGCTTTGCCACTTGCAGTCAACGTGCAAGACTTCTTCAGGCCAGAATGGTGAACTACGACATCACACACCCGCACAATGCTCATGGTTCTGTCAGCCTCTTGTCAAAATTCACCGTGTCTTCCGATGGCCGCACATCGCTCAGAATTGGGGGTGTAGACCTGATGGCAGACAGTGCCGATGCTCAAGTAGAAATCCTTGCCTGTCGCCCACCCAATACACTACCCTCGGTGCGTGAGGCCTCGCTGCCGTCTCGATTGTATACCGATGTCATCAGGTGGTCACGGCGCGACAACCAGTCTCGTACGTGTACAAGCTTTCCAAGGGCAAGACGACGAGTGTGTCCGCGACGTAGGCTCGCTCTCAGGCTAACGCAATGCCAGACGTAGGAGATATTGGCGTCCTACGATTGACTATCAAGTACCGCACGATCGCCGATGGCAAGTGAGGAAGCTCAGCAACAATACGCTGACGCGCACAGAAACTCACCAAGCGCTCCGACAACTGATCGCTTCGATTGACCAGCCCAGTACCTCCAAGCATGGAGCTTTCATGCAAAGGGCCATTGCCGCCAAGCTGGACGACTTCCGGAGCAGCGCCGCGCTCGAGACATATCTGGCTTGCGGCGAGATCGATCTTGGTAACGGCAACCGAGCGGCCTGGATTGAAGGCGAAGTCAAGCGATATGCCGCTCAGCGCTGGCTTTCACAGGACGAAGCCCACACCCTACAAGCCTCCTTTGAACAGCTCGTTCAGGTTGGTGGCGATGCAGTCGGGTCGCGGTCCGCTGACGCATCCTAAGACACTCGATGGCGAGACTTCATTGGATGCTAGCGAGCTTCCCTGGCGTACTCTACGTATCCCTGTCGAAATCCCATCTCGTTCGGTGCGCAAAGTTGTTTGCTGTTTTGTGAATTGCTGACCCCAAGCAGATATTGGCGAGGTCTACAATTGTGATCGATACGAGCCGAGCCCTTGTGTACGAAGGTCAAGCCATTGCAGCTACACTCGAACTAGCTACATCGTATGCTTGGTCTGATTCGAACAACGATGCTCTGCTACAACTGTCGTACGACGTTGTAGCGGATGGCGAGACGTGGCTTGTCACTGGTCAGAAACGTGGTGTCATCTCTGTCCAGGTCAGTCTAGCAAGTCGGTCTGGTCAGAGCTAACTGCTGAGCAGGAGGGCGTCGTCACCTCTGTCAACTTGCTCCTTGTCCCGATGCGCTCCGGCATACTTCCGGTGCCTTCTGTCGTCGTTCAACCCCTTTTGCCACCCTCATCTCAAGGAAGGCTACAGCTTCCTTCGTGCGAGGCCTATCAAGAGAATGCGGCCCAAGTGGTCGACATCCTGCCTTCGAAGAACCGGGTCGCAGTGCTCATTCCTGTGTCGAGGGCTGAAGACGCGTGGGAAAAGGAAACTGCCATCGGTGTTCAAGGCTGAACGAGATGCAGCTTTTTAGCCTGCTTGAAGCCCACGTCTTCGACTCTGGATCGTATATAATAATGTGCAGAGTCTGCGGTGGAGTTGCTTTTCGCCCGCTCCACTTGAGTGACCATGACTTCAACCAACAATACCTGGACGCTTGCTGGCGAAACGATCGAGCACCCACCCCTGAATCCAGACGATTATTCAATTTGTCAGACCAGTGTGAGCGCATTCAATACAGCTCGGCAAAACGGTATCGACGGACTCAAGGCGCAGGCAGAGTTGTTGAGTAACATGCACCACCTAGAGCTCCGGGGACGCATCGTGGAGGTGCCAAACATGATGCAGATGCCGGATGGTCATTCTCACGAGTATGCACTGAACCAAGCTATTGCTCACACCAGGAGAATGACCGAAGATGGGCAAAGTACCGCGCAATCCGTCATCAGGGCCATGCGAGCGCGCGTCAACTCTTTCATCGATCGCGATGCGCAGATAGACGCGACGCTGAGACGAATGAAGAATATGGCTACAGTGCACGTCAATTCGACAGACAAGTGAGGTACTGGCGTATGCATTCATGTTGCTGCAACATTGTGATGTTCTTATCTTATCAGCATGCGGCAATGATCGACGACCCTCGCGGTGTCGACGTCGCCGTTGTGCATTCAGCAGTACGAACGGTGGTACATCTACGACATTCAGTGTGCTGAGACTGGATGTACCTCACTCTGCAGCCATGTGCATAGAGATCACGTCGATGATAGCACAGCAGAAGGGTGAAATGTGGAGTCTCCATCGATGCCGCGCCAGCCGGTGAAGACCTTCGCGCTCAGTGCGCTACCGCCAGGCGTGAGCCAGCTTGCGGAACCCACTACCTGGTACATCCATCTTGTCGATCCACAATGTCGCATTCACCTTCATCAACCGCTTCAGGCCTCTTGACACCTCCGCCACCCGAAGAAGAGCCAACCCAGGCGTCATACAGCTACCACGGGTTGCAACCCGATCTCCCGCTGGCAACCTCTACCGGTGACATTGTGCGAGTACACTCATACCTGCTACGAGTCTACAGGTACGTTTCGTGTGACCGACACGGACGCGCATGGTGATTGACGACGTGCAGCGGCTTCTTCAGCGACTTGCTACTACTACCCCAATGCGATGGCTCGAAGAAACCAAGCGCCATACCGGATCCGATCCCCATCTCCGAAAGCACGCTTGAGCTTCACTGCTTCCTTCTACACCTTTACCGACCCCACCTCCCTATCGACCTCACGTCTGTGCGCACGGCGCTACGAGTTGCCGACAAGTACGGCTGCCCGCGCATCGTACACGACATCCTCTACCGTCTACGAGACAGTGTTCACCGCGATCCCTGGCTCATCTTTGGAATTGCATCCCACTTTGACGACCTGGAGCTCGCGGCCACGGCCATCAGTCACTTTGGCGGGAGCGATCCACTCAAGGGTCCGACGCCGCGACCGAGCCGCTGCACTGTGCACCCACCACTATGGGACATGTCGTTCGCGTCGATCAGTCACATCACCTATGCGTACTACGCCGCCTACGTCCGTGCGTTCACTAGCGCGTTTGAGCACGACGAGGCGATGCCAGGAAAGAGAAGCTGGGCAGAGGTTGCGTTCTATCTCAAGTACTACCTGCTGGAAACCCAGCCCAAGCGAGTGAGTAGCTCTCAGCTGAGAGACTTGGCTGATTGCTTGCAGAGTCCGGCTGTCGATACGAGTACGCATGGTAGCGTGTGAGGATACGGTTCTGGGATAGGGGCTGGGTGTTGCTCGATGCTTGTAATGTGAACTGTAACAATCGCGATATCCATACTCCCCGCATCGCCAGAGAAGCGGCTCGCAGCTAGCAAGACCATATCCAGACCATATCCAGTTTGCAGCGACGACCGTCTCGGACGCGGCGGCCGAGGCACCGCATCACGTGACCGACGCGTCCACGCGTGCTAACCAGGAGCTCACTGATTTCTCATCCAATCTTCAACCTTGAACGCGCTCGTTCAGCATGACAGACGCATCGGATGCCAAGGCCAGGCGGGCGTCCTCGTCTAAGCAGCGGGTATACCTCGACATCTCGCACGAGTCGGACGATGAACCGCAAGTGGTTAGCACCGACGAGCTGGTACGTCGCGGCTGTGCGGCTGATCTGCTGCTGATAAAATCAGAGCGCGAACGAAGGCGGCAATGCCAGTGATGACGCCCCAGAGTACGACGTAGACTACATTGTCGACTCGCGTATCGTCAAGGTATCGGGCAAGCCGCAACTCCAATTCCTCCTGCACTGGAAGGGTTACAAGGAGAAGGAGCGGACATGGGAAACAGCCGAACAGTTTCATCGCGATGACCCACCAGTCGTCAAGTTCTTCAAGGCTAACCCTTTTAAGCCCAATTGGCAAAACGTGGACAAGGGCAAGCCTGCGCCCACTCGGGCCACTGTCAAGAGGGAAGGCGAGCAGGAGGACGGACCGCGCAAGAAGCAGGCTTTGCCGCCGACAAAATCTACCACGAGTGCTCCGCCGAAACCAAGGGTCAGTGTTGGCAAGGCGTCAACAAAGCGCAAAAGGGTCGACAGCGAGGATGACGAATACGTGGACGACAAGCCAATTGAGATCGAGGACGATGATTCGGCCGACGGATCTGATGAGGGCGGTGAAGCCCATATCTCGGAAGTGGAAGAGCCAGACACGGATGGTAAGTCGTGCACAAGATGGACGTGCCGTTTTGAGACTACGCAGACGAAAAACCTGCAAAGGGCGCAAAGGGCTCGGCCAAGGTCAAAGGCAAGGCTGCCAAAGCCAAACCAAGACCCAAGACGAAGTTGTGAGTAATGTACAGTCGAGAATTTTATTCTCGCTCACATGTCGTAGGGTCAACTTCAAGACTGGCGTGAAGCCCCTTCCCGAGCCAAAGGAGACAGGCTCGGGCAAGGCCTCCAAAGGCGGCTCATCTTATCTTCCACCAATGTTCGTGTGCGAACGCTGAGTCGCCCAGACGAGCTGACGCCAAGCAGGAGTGACCTCAGTGCCATGTTTGCGGACATGACCTCTAGAGTAGGTTGTCTGATGCAAAAGTGTCACGGCTGACGATCTCAGATACCCGGCTTCATCGAGGTTGTCAAGAAGCTCAACGGTCGACCGCTTCGTGTGGCTACCATGTGCTCGTGCGTTGTCTTGAAATCCCTGCACCACTTGCTGAGCTATTCATAGCGGGACAGAGTCGCCGATCCTCGCGCTTGACATGATTCGAAAGGCGTTCAAGCAGCAGTATGGCTACGTGCTCTCGATCGAGCATGTGTTCTCGTGCGAGATTGAGCCTTTCAAACAGGCGTATATCGAGCGCAATTTTTCACCACCCATACTCTTTCGCGACGTCACCGAGCTCGGCAAGAAACGCGCACACACTGCGTACGGATCGTTAGCTGATGTGCCGGGCAACGTCGACGTGCGTCAGGCTGATGTTGCTGTTGCACCCGCTGACCCCGGGTAGATGCTCATCGCCGGCACGTCTTGTGTCGATTACTCGGGCTTGAACAACAAGCAACAAGACATCGACGCCAACGGCGAGTCTGGGCGGACTTTCCGGGGCATGCTTCAATGGGTCAAGAAGCATCAGCCGCCCATTGTCATCCTCGAAAACGTCTGCACAGCACCCTGGGAGAAGGTTGTCGACTACTTTGCAGAAGTCGATTACGACGCAGAGCACATGAGGTGGGTTGAACAGAAAGGTAGATAAGCAGTTGACAGCGTGCTAGATTGGATACGAAGGAATTTTACATTCCTCACACCAGGACGCGAGGCTACCTGCTGGCAACACCTAGAAGCAACAATCAGCTGCCTGCCAAATGGTCAGAGACGGTCAAAGCGCTGCGGCGACCGTGGTCGAGCACTTTCGAAGCCTTCTTACTGCCAACGGACGACCACAACATTCACCTTGCACGGCTTGAGATCGCCGCGGCCAAACTGAAGCAAGAGGGACCCGGTCGCAAGGCTACCGACTGGGCGCGGTGCGAGTCCCGGCATGCACGCGCCCGTCTCGAGGAGGAGCTTGGGCTCCTGAGACCCCTCACGGCTTGGCAAGAAGCTGGCGTGTGTCGTCTTCCTGACTGGGCTTGGGCCGAGTGGGGGGCCGGTCAAACAGAGCGCGTGTTGGATCTCCTTGACATCATCTATCTCCGTCTGGCGAAGGACGGCGTCGACTCACACTACAAGGCTTCAGTGCTGAACGTCAGCCAAAACGTTGACCGGCAGACAGGCTCCGGCAAAACTGGCCTTGCACCATGCCTCACGCCCAACATGATCCCCTTTGTAACGACCCGTGGTGGACCTGCCACGGGCCGCGAAGCACTTGCTCTGCAAGGCATTCCTGTTCGCGAGCTACTCCTCACAAGCGAGAGTGAAGATCAATTAGCCGACTTGGCGGGCAACGCAATGTCTTCGACCGTGGTCGGTGCGGCGATGGTAGCTGCCTTGATGGTCTGCGTCGACCGCCTGCCTTCGGGCACGACTGCCGCAGAGGACGCGGCTCGCATCGAAGAGGCAGAGACCTCGCTTGACGAGAAAGTCGCCAACGCTATCATTGGGGAAGAGCACCTCACTGCACAAGCACTTGACCTCGCCAAGGTCGTTCCGTCTCCGCTGTCAGAGATCTTGGACCTCGCCGAGCGCAGCTCACGTCACTGTCAGTGCGAAGCGCAGGTCGGAACAGCCACAGATCCCATCGAGCAGTGTGAGGCGTGTAACTATCGTGCTTGCAAAAAGTGCAGTGGTCGTCCCGACCACCACTACCGGCCGTGCCCAACCGAACGGGTCGAACCCGCCTCTTTCGAACGCCGACTCAAAGACATGCTTCCCATGCGAGTGCAAGTCGCCGGCTTATCGACTGCCATTCTCGACGAATTGCGGACTCTTGCCAGCACTTCTGGCAAAGGCGAAGTCTCGGACAAGCGGTGGCACACGTGGTCAAAGGCCGTCATCGAGGGCATTCAGAACGACGCCGAATTCCGTTTCCGTCGCATGAAGCGACAGGATATATGGATGGCGACATACGAAGCGCCACACGCGTCGCTCGATCTCTTCCTTGATCACCGGAATCCCGAATGGCGGTTGACGATCAAGGCGCCTGCGACTGAGCCTGTAAACAGTCCATTGCGCGAGCTGCTGGCGCACCCGGTTGCGCGTCTCAAGTGTGACGCGAGCGGCTCCGATTTCCTGTGCGGGGCTTGGGAGATTTGCGTTCCATCCCAGCAGTCTATCGAGGTCGTCGTCGAAGGCTGCGGCGAAGTGGTGCCGGGATGGCAGGCCGACCTTGGGCTTACCGGCAAGTACGCCGAAACCAAGCGCTGGTCTCGTCTCGAGATCAAAGTGCCTGAGGACAATTTACAAGCGCTCGACAGAGACATCTCTGGAGTGTACGAGCTTCAGCCCAAGTGTGGCATGGCCATGAACTCTCTGCACAAGCAAACCGGTGACCTTGTCGACAAGCGCCTGCCGCAGTTGTGGTTCTTCCTTGACCCTACAAGAGAAGGCGAACCCGACGAAGACGCTTTTGTATTCTCGACCAACATTGGCAAGATCGACTACGGAGTTGAGCGCTCAGTGATCGCCTTGCTTGAACCATCATGGCGCCCGTCCGATAAACCGACCGAGACGGTCCGATTGGATGTCCGTGGCGGCTGGATCACGAGCGAGCAAACCAAGCTGGTGGCAGTTGGCGGCGGCGAGATCGCCGTTACGTCTACGGACGAGGCCGTCACAAGAGACGCAGCGATTTTCTCGATTCCCACCAAACCTCTCGTTGTTGGTGTGGACCATGACAGCTGCACGCACGCTCAGGCTTTGCTTACGTGCGATGTCCCGCTGGACCCTTCGCACTCGGAGCACATGTGGAGGAAGGACGCATGGGGCGAGATCGACTTGCAACACCAAAGTCACTCGTCGTTCGAGAAACTGGCATGGGTCACGGAGCGACTGCCATCACTTGATGCCGTCAAGGACTGGACAACCATGGGCGAGCTTGAAGGCAACAAATTAGGCGACGTAAGTCATGTGGGAAGCTGCGGGCCAGTCTAACGTTGCAGGTCAACTCTACTCCTTGCGAGCGATGTGCGCCTGCTCATCCGGTAGTACATTGGATCCGCAAGGCCGGCAAGAAAAACAAGGCTGGTAAAAACACCAAGTCTATCGTCATTGCATTCGAGGACAGGCAGCAAGCCAGTAGATACGAGCATGTGAGTCATCAAAGTCACGGTCCMGCATTGCTGACAGGTTCAGGCGCTTAAAAACCGACCAACTCCTTTTGTCGTACAATTGCGCTTGAACGAGAGTGCTCGCGGGGCTCTCCGCATTGGTCTCAACATGAGTTCCCTGGTGCATCGGGCATTGGCGCGTCTACCTGCTCGGTTCGATGGCAACTCGCTTGCTACACTGTCCTGGCGTATAGCGACCGATGGCGTAGTCGCTGGTCTTCGCGAGACCCGCGTGTTCAAGCTGTTGAGCAACAAACGTGATCCCCAGCATGACCAGCCCAAGGGCTTCTCGCGGGATCTTCGCCCAGAACAGCGCCGTTCGCTACACTGGATGCTTGAGCAGGAAGCGGCGAAGGGCAAGACCCACACCTTCGTCGAGGAAGAGATATCAGAGGCTTCCTTACCTGCGTTGGGTTGGAGGGCTGAAGGCAAGGCTGAGCGACCAATTCTCGTGCGCGGAGGAGTCATCGCAGACGAGGTTGGCTACGGCAAGACCATCATCAGCTTGGGTCTGATCGCAGAGTCCAAAGACTTGCCAATGCCGCCGATGCCTGCCGACGGTATGATCAACATCAAGGCCACCCTGGTCATCGTTCCAGGGCATCTCACGAAACAATGGCCAAGCGAAATCGAGAGGTTTACAGGCAAAATGCTCAGGACCAAGGTCATCGCCAATGCGAATGACTTGAACAAGCTCTGCATCGGCGACCTACTCAAGGCTGATGTGATTGTCTGTGCGTCCGAGCTGTTCAAGTCGGAAGCCTACTTGAAGAGGCTCGAGTACCTCTCCGCTCAGCCAGCCGATTGGCTTCACGACAGTGGCGGTGGGCGATTCTTCCGCGCGCGTCTTGCAGAGGCTTTGACGAGCCTACGCGCGCAGGCGGGGCGGCTCCAGGGCCAAGGCGGCGCTGCCGCTGCGTTGCAAGCCATCAAGGAAGCGCACCAGCAAACCGTTGCCGAAACCGAGGCCAAGCGAGCGCACATCAAAGCGGCCAACTATGAGAAGCGCATGAAAGGCCAACAATACCGTGATAAGCACGATGGCAAGCCGAGCAAGAAAAAGGCGAAGATGGACGGGCCAGACATGTGGGAGGCGTCTGAGGATGAAGCAGTGAGTCAGCCCTTCATGGAGTGCTCCACTAACAGGACTAGGAACCCGAGGAGGAAGACCAGCTTGAGGCGCCAAAAGTGCATAGCTACAAGGGAGCCGGTCAGCTATCCGACAAGGCTGTTCAGGAGGACTTTACTCTACTGGATAGCCCACCGCTGCAGCTCTTCCGGTTGGTTCTCCGTTTCGAAAAGCAACGTTACTCACGCGCGCGTAGATTCCAACGGATTATCGTTGATGAGTACACGTACTTGGAGGCTCACGAGCTCGCCGGTGTGCTGTCTTTGCAGGCTGCCTACAAATGGGTCCTGTCGGGCACACCTCCTGTGCAGGACTTCAATTCGATCAAGACGTAAGCCAAAAGTCGAACGCGCACGTAGCTGATCTCCGAAGTATCGCCGCCTTCCTTGATATTCACCTCGGCGTGGACGATGGGACTGAAGTTGCGCCAGGACAAACGCTCAAGCAGAGTCAGGCAGAGCTCACCCGTGCTGAGAAATTCCACGCTTTTCGCGAGGTGCATTCGACAGCGTGGCACGCACGTCGCGATGAGCGCGCTCAGAGTTTCCTCGACTCTTTCGTGCGTCAAAACTTGGCCGAGATCGACGAGATCCCCACCGTTGAACACTTTCACCGCGTCAAGCTCCCCGCTGCGGAGCGTGCCGTATATCTGGAGCTCGAGCACCACTTGCAAGCTTTGGAGATGCAAACGTGAGTGAGAGCCGACATGTCGAGCTACACTGACCCTCTGATAGCCGCAAAGAGACCAAATACAAGGATGTCTCGCAAAATGACCGCAGTCTGCGTCTTGACGAGGCCCTCGCCGACAGCAAATCAGCAGAGGAAGCTCTGCTGAAGCGCTGTTGTCACTTCACTCTCGATCTCAACGACAAAAAGCGCGACGCCAAGAACGCACTAGAGGCTTGCAATCACATCACTGCAGCACGCCTCAAGCAACTCAACGCCTGCGAGGCGGATCTGAAGGGACAGGTGATCAAAGCACTAGAACTCTTCGAGCTTATCCGAAAGGACTTCCCCTTCACCAAGGACGAGCCGCAACCGTTTGCGGATTGGGTGCGAGCATCTTTCACCGAAGTACCATTCGGCGACGCCGATGCTGCGACTCGAACACAGGCTCTGCTTCGTGACATGGGCTTCGAAGCATCCGTCATCCCTCGATCCGCCAAAAAGGCGGCGATGAAGGGCACCGAAGCGGAAGTCAAGTTTGCACTGCGCGAAAAGGCACACCTTTTGCGGAAGCTCTCGAAAGAATATGTTGCGCGCGTTCGGTCACTTCGCTTCTTCGACGTTGTACGCAAGCTACAACAAGGCGGTGACGAAGCCACGGCGGTGCTGTCGGCCTCCTCATGCGGACATGCTCCTTCAACGGACAAACAGCTGGCAATGAGTGTTTTCTCGTGCTGTGGCCACGTCGGATGCGGCGCCTGCATTGACGCGGCGGCGAACAACCAACGTTGTGTGGATGCTGTGCGATGCCAAGCAGCCGTACGAGCGACCAATGTGGTCACCGTCGAAAGCTTGGGTGTCGAGGGGCAGCTGTCGAGCGGCAAGTTCGGCGCCAAACTTGCCAGACTTGTCAAGATTGTCAAGTCTATTCCCGAATCTGAGCGCATCCTAGTCTTCCTTCAATGGCCCGACCTTATCGAGAAGCTGTCGCAAGCGCTCGCCAACGGTGGCATCGAGGTCGCATCACTGCAAGGATCTACGACAAAGAAGGCTTCCACCCTCGACAACTTCCAAAAAAGCAATAGCTCGGCACGAGTGCTACTGCTACTCGTTCACGACGCGAGTGCCGCTGGATCCAACTTGACCGTCGCCAATCATGCGATATTCGTCGGCCCTCTTCTTGTTCCCACCCTGTTCAAGTTCCGATCCGTCGAGACGCAAGCCATCGGACGCGTGAGGCGCTATGGTCAAGAACGAAAGGTGCGTTCGCAATCAGCTTGGGTATCTCACTAACTCTGCAGGTCCACATTCACCGGTTGTTGACGACAGATACAATCGATGAGAGTATACACGACGAGCGCCGCCAGGAGTTGCTGCGCAACACTGACTGGCAGGCATTCCCCGAGGCGAAGTGGCCATGACGGACAGGAACTTGGCAACGATTGAAAGCATTTGCATTTTATTAGACTGGTGTGTCATGAACGCATTGCAGTCGTTCAGGGCAGCAGAGTGTGGAGCCACAGCAGTCCACAATTTGCGCTCAGACTTTCACTGGGCTAGATATCGTATCGGCGCCCGAAGCTGAGCGTTGACCTCGGATGACGATTCTAGACTGTATAGAAATGATGTAGCCTTTCGCTCTCTTCGTAGCGTTCGACAACATTTCGCAACCCGAGGTCCTATCGGTGACTTGACATTGGGCGTTGAATATCCGATGAAGTATTGCACTTTGTAGTCGTGCCGGATGTGTGTAAGGTCAAGACCTGTGACGGTTCACGATTGCGGTGTTTGGCGGATGCATCATATTCGCCAGTAGGTCCGATTGAGCACCACAACCAATACTCACTGCTCAGATAGCACACGACCCCTTCTACAAAGTCTTGCTTTTGATGTTTGTAGACCTCTTCGTCGGTCCAATCTAGATGACATATAAGTTCCGCTGACGTGGATGATACCGCGTCATCGCGTTATGATACATTACATCGTTATGTACAAAGAGGATCTGCTGTTTCTCACGATTGGTGTTGACTTTGCTGAATAAGGCTGGCGAGGTGAGCGGTGGGGAGGGGCGGGTGGCGGCGCGACTTGGTGCGATGACCCGATTGCGTAGTCGGAGAGTCGCCCGTGGTGGCCGGCGCTAGAGATTGCTCCGTCTTTGTCGTCGACTTCGCCGGTGTCACGGCATAGGGCGCGCCCGATGCACCGGGTGGATTTACAGAACCGAGGAGGACATTGCGTCGGCGCTCGACCTTGACGCGAGCCATGGCCGTCTTGGCATCGACGTTCAGCCGGCGCTCGGCGGCTTCGGCAATTTTTCGTCTCTTAGCAACCTCGTTGTCCACCTGTTCACGCTTGGCCGGTGTTACTTGATGATTCAGTGCAGGCATCCCGTCTCCGATCGGCAAGTCGGCAACCTTGTGCTGACGGTCGAACATGCCTTGCAGGACCTGCTGAACCGCATTGGGGTGCACGCCGACCGCGGCTGCTTGCTGAGCAACGTTGTCCTTACGAGCGGCACCTAGCGGATCGTAGAAGTGTGGCAGTGTCGAGAGAGCACTTGGCTTTGCCTCGGGTGCCCAATCGAACAGCTCTGGCGCAAGCGCCCGCTCCGGAGGCATGATGCCGCTGACCAGAATGCTCTGCGCATAGCCCTGACCCTTCTTGCCATCGACGTAGCTTTCCATCTCGGCCATGAGCTGGGCAGGACCTTTTGCCAGGCAGTGACCAAACATGCCGGGGAGCACGACGAAGTCGATCATATGTAGGTGACCATAGATCGTGTTTGGTGTCATTGTGAGAGGTCGAAATGTGTTGACGAGTTGTTGAAGTTCCGGTAGTGGCGCATGACGTGCAAAGGGACAGTGCTGTGAGTATGTCAGCGTAGCGGGGTGATTGTACTCGGTGCTACTGACGATGTTTGTCGGCCATGGACGCTCCCCTTTGCTTGCCTTGATGAGATCGCCTTGGAACTCCCGCTTGACCTCCTCCCAGGCTGTAGCCTGTACCTCGACCATATTAACATGGACGATCAGCTTGTCCGTGTTGTAGATGCGTTGGCGCATCACCCAGGATCGGCAACTTTCGCACTTGTGCGGCCCACACGCATGAAAGCGCGAGGCGTTGGGGTCGAGCGTGAGCGCGTTTCGGAAGAGCGGTTCGGACTTGAGGCCGGCCAAGATACCATACTTGTAAGCGTCGACGTGAATCTGTCCGTCGTTAGATATCATACATGTACAGCGTGCGACGCACTTTGCAGTCCAAGTGGAGTGCGACCGCTTTGAGAACCTCCTCCCAGCTGTTCACGTCAACGACCGATCGCGAGCGTAGGAAGCGTCTCACCCCCAAGTCCACAGATTGAAGAAGAACACTGCGTCGGGAGGGTACAAAGTCAAGAGCTCTAGGAGACCTCGGACGGCATGTTCCTGTCAGGTCACGCAGTCAGCGATGCACGTCACTGGCTACCGCCATACCTTCTCCGGCATATCGCCGGTTCCCATCCTATCGAACGGGTCAACACTGTGCGCTGCAGAGGCAGAGTACGGAGAACCTACATGGCAGCCGTGTCGAGGTAAATGCGATCCAAAGTCCGCCGCACCCCCTGTCCCTCGGCAGCGGGCATGCCAGGATAGCCGGGCAGAAATTCCCCAACAAGAGGATTTCGACGAAGAGTTTGTAGCATAGTAGGATCTGCTCGAACATCGCCGGTGTGCAGGACGGCCCTTGTGCTGTTTTTTATGAGGAACCTGTTCTTGGATCAGTCAATTTGTCAATCTACGACGCTCGACTGACTGCACACTTCCTGGACAGTGGTTGGCATCAAGCAGCACAATCGTGACTTTCTCGCCCCCGCCAAGGTCGACATCGAATGGATCATTGAGTGCATGCGGTTTCTGCTTGTGCGTCAATGCATAGCTTGGCCGCGCGAAGGTTTACTCACGAGGTAATCCACTGCTAGCGTTGTCGTCTGCTCTTTGCCCCCGACTTTTCGCGAGCTGACTCTCTGGCTAGACTTGAGGAAGTCGTATTGCAAGATGCTTGTCTCCTTGGTGCCTTCTATCTTGTGCTTTTGCTCTCGACGCGTTTCCAGCTTCAGAAGCATTGCCTTAGTCTCAAAAGAACAGTGAATGTCTCCGGACCACGGCGCAGCCAGTCCCGTCAGGTGGTCGGAATGAATATGGGACAGCAAGTAGACTTGAGCCTCTGGAGGCTTGATGGGTTCGAATGGCGCTTCAAGTGAGGGTATCACCCAGCTCGGTTGCTTGCGAGTGAAGCAGTCTACGCGAATGCGGGGAAACTCCAGGACATAGCCGTCTGTGGTGCGTTAGGGACTATCAAGACTACATACTAGCAGAACACACGGTATAGACCTGCCATGGCAGTGTGAAACCTTCCAGCTATACGTCCAGACTAGCAGCAGCTGGGTGGCAACCTGGGCTAGAATGCTCCTAGCAACCTTTTTGCTAGCACGTGCAATGCCACGGTAACCAGGCGCTAGCCGATACAGCGGTGCATTTGTACTCTACACACTCGCCTGCGGCCAAGTCATCGTCTACGAGAGCGCCAAGCTATCCCTGCCGCGCATACTATAGTAAACCCTTCTGGCGAGCGCCTATAGGTCGGTCAGCCCTGCCCACCTGATTCAAGTGCCCACTCACGACGTTGAGCCGGCGTCCGTTGGCCGTGCCGTTGCGCAAGTTGCGAACCTGGCAAGTCAGCGTACTGTAGCGGCCATCAGTCCACTCACCTCGCAATTCTCAAGAAGAGCTTCACCCCGCCCGATGCCACCTTGCCCTTCAGCCTGCTCGAACGCCTCCATCAAGCTCCGGAAGCTCGGGTGCGCGTCCGTGATCCCTGCAGCGGCGCTTTCTGTGATCCCTTGCACCTCGCCGAGCATGAGCTCAAATGTTCTCTTCGGGTCGGAGGACTTTTTGCCGTTCTCGGATGCGCAGAATGGTAAATGAGACCGTGAGATGAGCCTAGAGGGTCAGCCTACGGCAGCGGTGTATGCGAGCTGCGCTTACTTGTACTAGAGTCGTCAGCCAGGAGTGATTTCCGCGCTGAACTTACAGGTCTGATGGCAACGTCCGCCGTCAAGTTCCATATCCAGTTTTCGACGTCTTCAGTCGTATCAACTGCGCCAGTGAGCCAAGGTTTGCACCAGCCATCACGAACCATCAACAAGATAGCACCCCTCGGCCACCTGCAACCTGACGAGCTGCCGCTCAACTTCCTCCTTGCTCACTCTACCCGCTTGCGCGTCTCCATCAGCTCGACCCGCCGAGCCCTCGAGCTGGGCTCTCGCCATCGCGCGGAACTCTGAGTTGGCGAGCGCACTGTTCTTGCGATAGTACTTTGCCAGCCCACGAATCACAAGAAACAGCTGCTGTTTACCCCGGATACCGACCGCCTCTTTGATACTCGCAACCCAGGTGCGCAGCTCCATCGGGTCGTCCTGTACCATCTGCACTACCAGTGGCGCATCCACGACGACGACGAATGTACTCTCGTCCTTCCAGTGCGAGTCCTCGAGCGGGTCCCAACGCTTGGCAGCATCGTCCCATGTCGCCTTGACATGGCGTCGGAAGCGGATCAAGCCAGGGACGAGGCTGTCGTCGGCAGGCAGGAAATTGATGCTTGAATTGTGATCGGCCAGTTTACGTCTGATCTCGGGCAATGCGCCGGCAATCGGTGCTGTCGGAAGCGAGAGGTCGTGCGAGCAATAGAGATGGATCTCGTTGACAGCTTCAGACTTGGACGTGCGCAGCTGGACTTGTAAGTGGGTGCAACCCGGGCGTCATCACGAACCCTGTTGACGTCGGCGACTTTCTTGGCGAATGACTTTTCCGCCTCCTTCTCTGCCTAAGCGCGTCAAGCTCAGTACCCTTGGCATTCACACGACTTGCCTTCAGCCTGGCCCGCTCCATTTGCTTCTCATGCATCACTTTGGCCTTTTCCAACGCCTGCCGCTCCTTTTTCGCGAGTGCCTCCTCGGCTTTCTGCAATCATCAGCCAGCAGCAATTGGGATGCTTGCTTCATGTACCGTAGCATCGTCGACAGATTTTCTAGCCTTCTTGTTTGGCTGTTTGTCACCTTCTGTGCCGTCTCCTGTCGCGCGTTTCTTGCCTTTGCGATCTACTTTGGCCGGAGAAGCGACCGGATCCGAGGTGAAAACGTTGATGCTATCTTGCGAGTGTTGCATTGGCTTCGTAGCTGTAGCAAAGTTCGATTGATCGTCAAGTAAGTCAAGAAGGGTCGACTGGTTGTGTGAGTAGAAGTGAGACATTGCTTTTGCACTGACCTTGCGCTCATTCGGCAGCCTCCTTCCGGTCAAAGAGGGCGCATTGCCGGGCGCTACGCGAGATGGGCTACGAGTCTTACTTGCCCGTTCGAGGCTGGACATATCCGGCAGAGGTGAGTCTTCATCCGAGTCGCTGTCAATGTACAGCGGTGCGCTGCGGACGGTTAGCACGTCCCACAAAGGGCGCAGCGGTACTTGCGGGTGAGACGCAGGTGCCAAACTCTTACCGCGCTCAGACGGCTTCATCTTGGATGGTCCGGCGACCGGTAGGCTGCTCGACGCGACCAGCACCACATCCTCTTCATCACTCAAGATCTCAATGGGCTCTGTTTGGTTCGACGCGTCAGCAATGTCTTGCACGGCGCGGCAGCGCTTGCGGGTATGGCGGCGGCGGCGACATATACCGCCACATGTCCGCACACGCCTTGACTTACGAGTATACCGTGTCATGAGGTTGGGGTGGGTCCGTCGAGAAAACAGACGATGCAATGGACCTGCCTGACTGCTAGCGGACCTAGCAAGACTCGCTAGCAGAATTTGACCACGTGATCGGGGCCTGCTTCGGCGCCGCTCTGCTTCCTCTTCCGTTTGATCCCCTTGTTGGTGACCTCCTTGGCTCAATATGACACACGTATAGATGCAACTACATTTGACGCCGATTGTAAACCCTGAACAAAACCTGAGCTCATTCGCTTCCTTGTTCAACTGCATGGAACCCTCCGACCAGCAGCCCAAGGTCCAATCACTCTAAAGCTTGGTCACGTGGAAAATCATCCGCGGATCGTGATTTTTGTATCACGATCGACCGTTTCATCTTGTCGTTTATATGCCAAACGCTCCTTGCCTATCGTCCCGCTTCGGCGGGACATAAGATAATATTGGAACGATACAGAGAAGATTAGCATTGCCCCTGTATAAGGATGACACATTAATTCTGGAGTGATAGCTGTTCTTTGAACAGCTAATATTTTTTTTCGGCTGTTTCTGTGGCTGTCATTCGGCGATCTTTCCGTGTCGTCTACCCCTACGAATGGCGCCTGATCACTGGCGAGGTCCAGTCAATAGTATGGGTAGGCCATCTTCACATATTGTTGAGCTAATGTCGGCAGATGCCAAACGTATGTCCTCTCGGCCCACGCAGTCGGTTCACGAGTGCTCGAGAACTACAGCACGTCACGCGGGGAGCCGATCCCGAACCGCATCGGCGACTGCGGGCGCGAAGCCGGTGACACGGTTGTCATCAGGAGCTCGCACAAGCACTGTCCGAGGCACCTAAAGCGCTGCTCGGTGATTTTGTAGAAGGCGCTGGGAGAATTGTACATACCAGGTCATTATGCTATCGGCTTGTAAAGGTGTTTCTGGACTACGGTGCTAGTGCGCATGACGCCTTGGCTAGGCATGTGGTACGAGATCGTAGAGCCGTTTACTCGTACTCACCAAACTCGCCACCAAGATGATATCGCTGGGTCTTCATGCCTTGTCGATGTAAGGTGCCATACCCCGCCGCGGTACAGGGGCGTTGTGTGACTGGAGCTGGTTGGGTATTCAACTCGAAGACATCACCACCGTTGTGACCCCAACACGAGCATGGCCCTCGTTATGCATGCCGGTGCGCGGCCATTGCGCCTCGACCGTCACCATCAACCGCTCATTTTGGGGCGTAGCGAGTTGCCGCGGCCGCACTCGCGGTGATGAACGATGCAGGGACGAGTCAAGAGACTCCACCGGATGCACAATCAACTTGATGCATGTTACAATTCGTCTCCGTCGAGGTTGGGTATGTTCAAGCATGCCATCTGTGCCTGCTCTACGACCTTTTGCGCCTAGGCTACGTCAGCCTGCGGAATGCCAATTGAGCAACCGACCTGTCTGACGACCGGCACATCGACCATCTTGCCATCAAGCTCGAATGCACCCTTGCCAGACACTGAGTGTATTTGTGCGGCTTTGAGCACGCGTGTTGCGTATGTGATCTCTGCGAGCATCAGCACTACGACAGCCAAGATCATGCAGGGAACACACGCTCGGGACTTGGACTGTACATGTCGTGTACAATGTCGACTTGGGCGGGGTGAATCACTTGCTGCACGTCGTCAGCCACATCCGACGCTGTGAGCGTATCCCACCTTGCCTGTGAAGCCGAGTCGCCGCCCATCTGCGCATTCGCGTCGGAGCACGTCTGGAGCTTTGTGCAGTTGACAGACCTGTTTCACGCTGAGCGACCCACCAACTTGTCTAGTGTAGACTTACAAGGTCGATGGCTTGTAGCCCGTACGCCCGTGCTGTGACGGCGACCCTCGAACGTGGGTACAGCAGCTCGGTCAACGACGCAGTACGTTGAACGCCGGCATCTGCGCAGTCTACAGCGGACTTTAATTGTCGTCTGGAGGTTCGCGGCCGCTTACAGTCTTCTGCGCCAAACTGATACAGGATCAACGTTCAACCAGTCGCTCTGCCAACACACTGACCAGCAAAGCATCGAGGTGTCCCTTTCCTGCAGTTGCAATCGCCTTGATGTCAACGACCGCCCGCGCAGTCTCGATCATCGCAATGATCTTGATGGCCTGCTGACGCCCGGTCTGCTTGTGCAGCGGTGCATGACGTTTAATCTGCGATATCAGATAGGCAACCTGATCCGGGCTATCGGTCTTTGGCAATGCGATCGCTTCGACATGTCGAGTCTTGAGCTAATCCAGCATCAGCACAGTACCGTCAGCACGACACAACGAACAATGATTCTGAGATCCTCCTCGGCGAATGCAGTGCTCAGGTCATTGATACGGACCAAACGCTCGCCCTTCGGCAAATCGTTCCCCTATCCGACAGGTCAGATCGCTTGCGTCACGCGGCATCAGTTGGCATTCACGTCCAAGAGGTCAGCGACTCTTTGCCTGGCTTCACTCTTGGCACCAAGTGCGACGCTGTCCTCAAGATCGTACGCAATGCAGTCGGCCGGGGACGTGCTTGCCTTTGCGAGCATTCGCTGGTTGGCGCCCGGCACTGCTGCGTCAGCAGTCTTGCCCCTGATGCCTGTGCCACACACCGTATTGCATCGCCCGCCTGAGCCGCGGAGCGGCGAGGTGAACTCCGCCGTTGACGCCAAGCAGGGCGTTGCTTGTCCACATGGTCGTTACCGCAGCGATCGCTGGCGCTTAGACATGTCTAGCGCGCGCCAAGTGGAGGTCTGTAGGTGGAGGTGAAACGGAGCCGACCAGTCGCCGCTCCGGCTCGGTATCGTCATCCCGTGCATGCTCGATCAGGTTATGGTTATCCGATCTCGTGTGCGTGGCGTTTGACGAGATCGCCGCACTTGGGCCGCAAGCTCGTTGAGCCATGTCGAGAGGGGCGTTCGCTAGCTTTGGTCGGCCTCTGCGCAGTCTCGTACGGGCGCCAGCTAAGCGAACGGGGTCTGTTTGAAGATCGCTCAGTTGAAGCTTGGTCCTGACACGCAGGCGCACGCGACTGGCCTCGGCTTTAGGAACGAATCCGAGAGAATCGGCGGCCGCGGCTGGCGGCGTGCAGTGGCGATCTTGACGAGGGCTCGCAGTCGTTGGCACCGGAGACCGCGTAGGCTGCAGCCAAAGTGTTTGCAGCTTCCTTGGAAGGACCATGGTGGGATGAGCCGTGGGCCTTCCGGCGGATGATCCGCGCGCATCCACGGCCGATGCATGGTGAGCCCCTGCTTAATAAAGTGTAAGTATAAGCGCGGGCAAGATAAGGTTATTATTCGAGGTGCCGGCCAATGGCAGCCGTCATCTTGACAGTTCCTTTTTGCGAGGCGTCGCGGTCTTGACTGCAAGCGGCAGTGACGTGCGCCCGCGCCCCAGCCTTGCCCGTTCACAGCCTACAGTACCGCACCTGCGATCTCGGACACGGAACAAGCATACCTCCGCCGCAGTCGTTTTTCGCTGCGGGAGCATTCTGCTGTGACAAGCTTACGGGTAAGCCAAGCGCTCTGCCTGTCGCTTTCAACATTCGATCGCGCCATTGGGTCGCTGACCATCAACATGCAGACGGCTACGGCTGATCAGTACCACGACCCGGCCTATCAGCCGACGCATCCTAGCATGCTACGGATGTACCCCTCGTCATCAACCCAGCAACCCGCCGCTCAGTGTCTGCTTCGATCGCCCGCCGACGCCATCCATATCCTCGAATCAGTCCGCCTGGGTCTCATTCCGCGCGTCACGCGCCGATTGACAGGCCATGAGCGTGCCATGATTCGACCGGGTACGGTCTGGGTTTGGGAGGAAGAGGAGACCAACATGCGCCGGTGGACAGACGGAAGGCGGTGGGGTGCCAGTCGTGTCGGCGGTGGAGGGTTCCTGGTCTATCGCGAAGTGGAAGGCGGCGCGAGCGGTCGACACGAGTAGGTGGCAATCGCATGCGTCAGCTCGGGCTCACCCTTTCAGCTCAACGTCTGCGTCGCCGCCACCGTCCAGCCGCAACTCGCCCAGCAAGACACCGAATGACTCACCCCCGCGATCGAACCGCAAAGCCGGTCTCGTCAAGCAGACCTACAGCACGAGCATGGCGCACCCCGTCACTGGCCGTGTCAAGAAATTCCATGTCGTCGCCTATAGCTGCAAGGTGTGTACACCGTGTTCCCTCGAGCGTTGCTGACCAACAGTCTGATCCTGGTTATGCTGCCTTGCCGCTGCCGCACCAACTGCCTCATCTGGCCTATGTCAAGATCATGCCAGGTGTCTGGCCAGACTGGGAGCAGCGTCAAGACAATGAGGGCGTTTCCAAGCAGAACAAGCCGCAGTTGCAGGTCCCTGTGGCCAACAATGGCTCGCGCCCCGCTAGTGCAACCCCAATGCCTCAGATCCACCAAAATCAATATCCTGGTGGACCCGCTCGTACCAATCAGGGAGGCCACTCGCCTGTGCCCCAGCCACCGCGCGCTGTCACCCCAGGCTACCCCTATTATCCAACGCCAGGGCCAGCAGCTTCCCCAGGACATGTTTCGCCCCCCGCGGCAGACAATGATCGCTACCATCCGTATCGTTCAGCTCGGCCCGCTGGCTTTCCGCCGGCTCTCCCATCCTCGAGCTCAAATTACCTTCCGTCACCCAGCAGTACGAATGGCTCCCACTATGCCTTTGAGCACCCTCATCAAGGCTCGTACGAGCACTGGGCAGACCGGCAGCCTCAGACCTATCCTCCGCGGGATACGCCGCCGAGTGTCACCGTTAGCAACCCTCACGCTCACGAGGAACCCGTGCGTTCATCGTACGCTCCGCCCTTCTCCTCCTATCCGTCCATCTCCGCCGCGCGCGACTCACACTCGCGACCCGGCTCACCCGCACCCGACCTTGTCGCGCCTCGCGCACGGATCGGTATCGCGGGTATCATGAACGACCCATTGTCTCACGAAGGCCATCTCGGCTCTGGCATTACGCTGCCGCCGCTCCGCATGGCTCTCGACAACGGTCGTTACTCGCCCTCGCCCGACGACGCGCACCACTTCGGCCCGCGCAAGTGGGGCGAGGATCAGCGTCAGCTGAACCAGCTCGGCCGTATGGTCGGTTTGTGAATAACAGCAATCGCATCAGCATTATTGTAGTAAACGCAAGCATGTATCATATCCATTTTGTGCAGAGCGACCGAATCTGATCTGGAGAACTCGAGGAGCCTAAGTGGGGGGGACCAACCGCACCATGTCATTTCTAGCTTGAGCAACGTAGACTTGAGCGTTGGACCTGGTATCTATCCCAGCTCGACATGTCCGGTTCTTTGTGCAGAGCAACGTCTCGTTTACGACCGATCATGGCTCGACTCTGCGTCCCTGGCCCCTCCAGTCGCAACTCAAGCACGCATCAACCTGGGGGTGATTCAGGGGTATCCGAGTTGGCCAACTCTACAGACGACAACCGAAGAGCGTTCGAAGACTTGCTGGATGCTGTCAAACAGCCGTGAGTACTCACTGACCGGTCGAGCTCGTGCTGATCAATCAGTGGACGTCCTGACACTGGCGCCGATTTCTCCGATCTGTTTGGCTCGGGCGAACATGTCGAGGCCCGTCGGTAAGTTGTCACGCTTGCGAGATCCCATCTGACTCTGTAGGTCTCACCCTCCAGCTTGGCTTACGGACCGTACTGCCCGCACGGCGTCTGCACCGCGAGCGCCGCCGGTGCGAAAATTGCGCGGCACTACATCGTCCCGGCGCCGTGGTCAAGGCATGACACCCCACGAGGGTGCCGTTTTCAACGAGGTCCTGGAAGCAATCTGGCGCGACTTGGAATCATCGGGCGTGACCCCGCCAACAGACAGGGTGTCGCCGTTTGGGCCGAATGTAGGCCAGCGCCGGGGGCCAACCGCCGGGTTTGGTGTTGGCGTGCGCTCGGAAGAACGAGACAAGGTGGCCGAAGAGATGGATCGGCTCAAGGAGGAGATGGCAAGCCTACAGACGGATGTGGACTTGGTCGATTGGGCGCGGCGACGAGTCTTCACTCCGCGCTCGACTTCGGATGCAAAGTCGACAGATGACACTACCTATCCGTCGACATACCCCCATGTCCTCGCCCATCTACTTAACATTTCACGTACGACCTTTCACAATCCTCATCTGGCCCTCGCTCTGTTCCAGTACGCCAAAACACTGTCCCTAGAGTCGTACCTTCAGGGTTGTCTCTCCCTGGCCTACAACGAGGCGCTCATTACGCGTTGGGAAAGCTTCCGCGATCTACCGGGTGTCGAGCAGGGTATCCGCGAGATGGAACTTCATGGTGTCGGTTGGGACCGCGGCACCTGCGACCTTATCGGCAAGATTGTCGGCCAGGTGACCAAAGACGCTCTCAACGGCTCAAATCGCCAATGGTCCGACGAGACGATGGCTCGGATCAGGCAACTTGACGAGCAGGTCGAACGTGACGTGCGTCGTCAAGAGCGCCGGTGGGCGATCGCGAGGGACCAAGAGCGACGCGGAGGGAGTGATCGGCGCGTGGGGGCGATCTCCGGTCGGGACATCCGGGGGTGAGATCACTACGTGCCTAGGGGTTTGTCCACATGTACAGCACAGCGAGGGATGCGATGATCTACAGGTCATGTCATATGTCACCAGCCGGTCCCTGAAATCGCGTCCGGGTGGCAAGCGACATTGACGAGCCGAGTGTCTCGGGCTGACCACGTCGGCGCGCCGATGTACAAATTGGGGACCCTGTCTTGCATTCCGTGCCCCACTGCAACCAACCCACATTTCAAGTGAGTCGTCCTCCGCTCTACCACGGCGCCCCGCTGACGGTTCAGCCCTCACGATGCTTACCCCAATGCTCACTGACATTGTCGACCACCCCGAACACCCTTCTCGAGACGACGGTGACGTGCTTGCGTTTGCCTGCGGGTGTACCTACGTGTCCGACGACTCGGCCTCCGACGACTCGTCTGTCTCAGGAGCAACGACCGTTGTGGCCACGCCTCGCCTGGATGACGCTCAAGTGGGTAGTTTTGCAGCATTTCAACGACACTGACATTTCTAGGGTTTGCCCGATGTCGGTGCCGGAGATTCCAAACCGCCCTGCTCCAAGGTGCGTTGCATACCGTTGTTACAACGCGTTCTAACAGGCTTGTAGATCCAGCAGGCGGCCGAGCGTGTCGCTCAGACCATCAAGCGCGATCCCGTCGTAACAGAGGCATCTCAGGCTATCGGAACTCCCCGCGCGACCAGTGCTTGCTCCAACCAGCCGGCGCCGAACAAGGGCAGTCCGGTCGAGGTCAGTCAACGCGCGTGCGCTCGATCAATCACTCACTGCTATGATAGGCGCCAAAAGGTTCCGAGACGCGTGTATCGCAAGCCACACCGCGCCAGGTTGATCGTCTGCACCACGGACTCGACCTCATCCCCTTTCCCTCTGTCGAGTTTGACACGCCGTTGGTTGCGCGCCCTGGTAGCAAAGCCAAGAGGGCTCCGTCGTTCCTCGGAGCAGGCCGCACCGGGTTTTGTATCACGTTCAAAGACGTGGCCGCCCGCGGTTGAATTGCTTCATTCCATTGCATAGTCTTTAGTTGTACTCGCAGATTCATTTGTATTCGTCATGCATGCTCCTGTATGCGAGGTGTATTGCCAGAGCCAAAATCCATGAGGTATCGCCTCGAGCAGGTGACATGACACGCGTGCGCTTCCATCTAGACACGTTCACGCGCGAGTACGACAGGCCGTCGAGCCCTACTCCCAAGCGATCCCGGCGGCCGCGCATGAGCCAAAGCTGCTCACTGAAGTTGCACATCGAACACACTCATGGACGGATATCGTATGACCAACGAGCAACGTAGGTCGTAAAGTCTATACATGCTAGTCGTACAATCACCGTCACCGCGCCCAGTGCCCTCACGCCTTGCTCTTCTTTGCCTTCTTTGCCTCCTTGTCCCCGCCCAAGCTCTTCCGCTTCTTCTCCTTCTTACTCTCTTTCGGCTGCGAGCTCTCGTGCTCTAGCACTTGGCCTGGATGCAGCCCGCCATTCACCATACCCTCTTCAGTTTCTCTCCTCGCGTCCGTCTCCTTGCCAACCGATGCTGGACCAGCGGTGTGAAACCCGTTGGGAAAGTGGCGAAACTTCATGAGCGTAGTCGGCTGGGCACGTTTAGGCGGTGGTGGAGCGGGTCCGGCGTTGACTGCTGGGGTGTGATCGGGCTGCTCGGGTGTGGTGAGGGAAGGGGTGAGGATCAGGTGGCGGCTGATTGGGACGGGTGCTGTGGTGGTCAGGGATTGCTGGATCGTAGCAGGACCGGGCGCACCTGTGTACAGCTTGCCACCTTTTCTGAACCGGGGTACCATGAGACGCAGCCCGCGCATCTCTTCACCGCCTTCCACCTCGGCGTCGCCAGCCTGGGTGAGGGTATAGTGCTTCTTGCCAGACGATGTTGACAGAGAGCCTCTGACTTGCGGGTTCGGAGTGGATGATGATGCGGGTGGGACGGTGACGGAGAGGTTCGCCAATCGTGATGGCTTGAGCTAGACATCGATTAGCATAAAACTCACTACAAGAGCATCGGCTTACGTCGGCTGGTACCCGTACAGCCCATAGCTCGACACCCTTGCCAGCCTGCTGCGCTGCGAGCAGGTTGTCCCACTCGAATGGCGAAGCCTTGAAGGCACTCGTCACGTTTGCCTCGAGCATCCCAGGTGGAGGCTGATAGTCTCTGATCCGGTATGCGATGAGCACGAGTCACTCGTCCCGAGCAGGAACTCACGGAAGAGCAGATACCACCGCTTCGGCAGTCTCAGTCACAAGCTCTCTCCGCGGCAGCAGCCGATCCGGGTCGTCCAAGTCATCCTCGCTGTCTGGCTCGCTGTCCTCGCTCGAGCTCGAGTCTTGGACTTCCTCGGCCGAGATAGGTAAAGGCGCCGGTACCTCGGCAGCCTTGCTCTTGCTCTTTGACTTTTTCAAAGTTGCTGACGCCATTGCTGCGTTGGTGTGCTGCTCTGCGTCCCAACAATCGACCTTGGAACCGCAACAACCTGAATTTTGAGTGATCCGCGGTTTTGGGTATGAAACACCGCGTGCCGTGCGATCAGTGCTGAAACGCGCTCTTCTGCTGCGGATGGCTCAGTGTCTGCACTGCCAATGGTTGGATCCAGACAGCTACGTGGTCGCTCACTACAGTGATCGATAGGACGATGGAAGATGAGATGCTGCTGTTCAGGGTGGATATGCACGAAGGGATCGTCAGGGGTAACAAGCTTGTCGGCTTGCGGCCGCCGACCGCCCGACTCTGCCTTTGGCCTTTGGCTGGCCGCCTCATAGTGCAGCCCAACCAAGCTCACATCTCGACTTGACCACGATGCAGCCTGACAACGCCGACAGCATCAGCGAACGCCCGCCGAGCCCAGTGTTCTCGACATTCAGCATCACGAGTACGCTCGATGACAGAGTGTAAGAAGGCCCGCACGCTTGACGGCAGCTCACGGTCGGTCAGATTCAGAGAGGACGGTGGCAGGCGGTACAATGCGATGAGGTGGGCTAGCTACGAGTCCTACTGCAATGTCGGCTGATATCGAGCAGTGATGACTACCGTACGCTTTGCGTCTGCATCGCAAAATGGCGACTGATGTCAGCACCAGAGCTGCCGGCCGATGATACCGAGATCAAGGCATGTAGCAGTGCACCAATCCGACATGCCATCCTAAGCACTACTGACCCCGTCATCATCAGCGCCTCAACATCCAGCACAACGGACTCAAGGTCATGCTTGGTGATCGTAACCATACGGACAAGATGTTGTCTTTCATCGGTCCAGAGGTATGTCTATGCGTGTGTATAAGTGGAGGCAGCTCATGCCGGTGCAGGGTCAGGACGCCAAGATTCTCGACATCGGCACGGGCACTGGTATTTGGTAAGTGGCTGTGTGTAGCCTGATTATGCACTGATGCGTGCGACCAGGACGAATGAGATGCGAGTTTGAAGTGCAAGGGAAAGCCGCTTGCTCACATGACCAATCAGGGCGGCAGAGTTTCCGAAGGCCGAAGTGGTTGGCATCGATCTCTCACGTATGTTCATGGACTCGATGCACACCCGATTACTCATCAGCTCAGCCATCCAGAGTGCCAACGAAGCACCGCCGAATGCATTCTTCGGCGTATACGACGCGGCCAAGGGTCTGCCGTTTGCCGACGCGTGCTGCACTATGATCTACATCCGCTGGCTATTCCTTGGCGTCAGTACTACTCTTTACCCTTCACGCAGTCACTGACGGATCATCAGATCCGAGACTGGCCCGGTCAGCAAGCGATGGCCGTGGCAGAATTATGCTCATACTGACAGGTCTGTTTGCCGAGTGTGCGCGCATCCTCAAGCCGGGCGGTCATCTGATCAGTGTCGAGGTGAGTTTGCCACGGTATCGCATGGGGCTTACGCGCTGCAGACTGTTTGCCCATTCACACTCGTCGGTGTCCCTGAAGACAAGTGGATGGAGGTAGGACCAGGTATCACAACCTGGTCAGACTGCCTCGGCAAGTGCGTGGTCAACGATTTACCCCGCTCCGGGCTCACCATACAAGGGCCGCAGCAGCACGCGGACAGAACGGTAATGCCGGTCGAGACAACGTGGACGTTCTTCGTTCCATGCCTCAATTCACAGATGTCAGTCAAGAGGCATACAACGTCCCGCTCTGGCAATGGGGTGATGACCCAAGAGGTCGTCGCGCCGGTGAACTGATGAAGTGGGATACGACGCTCATGCCGGATGTAAGCCGTGCAAATAGGGCTTGAACACGTCTGACTGTGCTCAGACTGGCAAGTTAATGATCATTGACTCGCTGAACATGAAGGCGCCAGTCTATGAGCAGATCAAGACGGCGTGCTTGAAGGACATCGGCAACGAAGCCATTCATTGCGTGAGTCTGGTATGTGCCGTCAAGTACATGCTTACTCGCGGCAGGCGTTGACCGTCTACTTCAACTACGCCACGCGGGTCTAGATCTAGCAGGGACGGGACGCCCCCCTCACGAGTGGAGCGAGATTGAGGACAAGCTATCGGATGCAGCCAATCGCTGTGCCAAATACCAGTGCCCCTCACGCACACGACACCAACTCTCACCTCGCACAGCCAAGCCCGGTCTGGGCGGAAAGGAGGCGGTGCCGAACCTGCAAATAATGTGAGACTAGCTCGTCACCGGACCATCTCAACCGCAAATGTGGCACATCAGACCCTGATCCGCTCGCCGGGTTCGAGGATCTTGCAAGCGCATCCTTGTAAAGCGATCATGTCTGCGCAGCATCTTGCAGTCCATCGCGATCCGTTTGCGGCCTCGAAGTGGCATGGCCGGACCGCACAAGCCCTTCAAAGATGTCCTTAGCTGTTCCGAGTTCTCCTTGACCAGCACGATGGACCAACGTATGTGAGTTTCATGTTTCGTGTATCAGGTAGGGCCAACGTGCGCTTACGAATGCAGCTTTCGAGAAGATGGCGGACGTCGCTATAATGCTCTGAGGTCAGCTTGTCGCACAGTCGATCGTTCGCATACTGATGGCAGCAGCGACGACTATCGTGAGTAACCTGGAGTAGTACTATGGACCTTTTGAACGCCCACCAGAGCTCCCGGCGGATGACACGGAAGTAAAGGTTAGTACTCAATTAGTCCGGGCTGTAGCTAAAGGACCCAGCGTCTCAACATACAACACAATGCCCTCAAGATCATCAGTGGCAACCGCAACTACACGGACAAGATAAAGGAATTCCTTGATAGTCGAGTGAGGACTGGGCCATCGCACGCCGGGCTTGAGGTTGACTTGCATGGAGACCGACGGCGCTGTAGTGGCTGACCTGGGCTGCGGTACAGGAGTATGGTGAGCTGAGTGTCACGCCTTGATGTCGCTGATGAGACTTAGGACCCTGGAAATGTACGGTCGCGTTGAGATGTCACAACGCTGACGAAATGAATGACGTGCAGGTCACTGGAGTTTCCCAAGCTTAGGTTCATTGGCATCGACCTCAGCCGTACGTCTAATATCATAGTCACGCCCTGAGCTGACTGACAGCTGTACAGCTATACAGGATGTGGCGGATAAGTCCGACAACGTCGAGTTTGTCACTGCCGATGTTGCAGCAGGACTGCCCTTCCAGGACAGCTCATGTGACATGGTTTACATGAGGTGGATTTCCTTAGGCGTGAGCCATGCACTACGTTGCTGATGCATTACTGACGATCGCATATTAGATCCGCAACTGGCCGGGTGGGTTGCGCGGTGCTAGCAGAACGGTAATTGATCCAGCCCAAATCAGCTTTGTTCAGTGAATGCGCTAGGGTGCTCAAGCCCGGCGGGCTCGTAGTCACAATCGAGGTGCGTCTGAACCCGACGGTATGCAACAAGTTCATAACTCGCTATAGCCTACACTGCCCACTCCACTGGTAGGTATACCCGAGGATCAGTGGATGGAGATCGGTCCGGGGATCACTGGACTCATGGCCCATATCGGCAAGTGAGTCACGACGGTCCAGTTACTGAGCTACTGATCAACCCCTGGAGAGCTACTGCTGCGCGAGGCATGAACCCACGCGCCGGCATCGAGAATCAGCATCTTTTGAGAGATAATCCGAGATTGCGCGATGTGACTATGGAGGCGTACAATCTACCTCTTTGGGCGTGGGGCAGCAGTAAGTGGAGATGATCGCGTTGGTGCACGTCTGACTCGCTTTAGACCAGGCTGTCCGTGCGGCCGGAGAACTGATGCAATGGGACAGCATGCTCATTCCCGACGTCGGTCGTTTGCAAAGACGCGTTCGCTCTGAAGCAACTTTACAGACTGCCAAGCTCTTCATCATGGATTCGCTCAACATGAAAGAGCCGGACTACGAAGTTCTCAAGCAAAAGTGTCTACGAGAGATTGGCAACGAAGACATCCCCGCCGTACGCCGCATCCTATCTGACATGGCCCTCTCCCTTACAACATGTGTAGGCCATCAACTGCTTGGTGACCTACGCTACGCGCAAATAGGTTACATTTCTGCGTCAGACAGAGTGAGATGTATTCGCCATGATCGAGAGTTGCAATAGGTGGCTCCTTCATTAACTCAATCGTTCATCGTTACGGACTTGTGGGGATGGCGTGGGCAAGACATGTGTAGCAGTAGCAAAGCTGCACAAGTACGGTCCAGTAGGTGCCGAATGCAGATTGGGGCGAAACTGAGAGGCAATGGGAAAGCAAAGACTGCAGAGAGACTATCGACAGCAGTCGGCTTTACAATTGCCTTAACCCCCCTGCACACCTGCACACGGCACAACGCCGAAAGGCCGCAGCCCAAACCTCACAGAAACGAGACTGGAGCACAGCGCACAGACTAGCACGCGATCGCTCGTAGAACCAAGGTCTCAACCGCAGGCACCGATAACGACAGTCACTCTTTCAGGTGTAGGAGGGAGGGGTATGCCAACCTTAAGTTTATATAGGGAGATGTGACACGATCTGGTTTATGTGTTGCCACCGGGCCCTCCCTTCACAGCATTCACCTTTACAAGCACGATCTAGGCTGGGCTCGTAAAGGTTCGCAGATCTCGCCGTAGTAACCTGCTAAGCATCTTGCAGTCCATCGCGATCCGTCCGCAACCTCAAAGCAGGGGCTGCATCATCCTTCAGGTATCTCAGATATCCCCAGCTCTCTTTAACGTCACAATGAAACAACGGCTGTAAGTGATCAATCACGAGGCTCATAGCAGCGAGGCTCAGACGAGCACCAGGGAGGATCGTGAACGTTACTTCAATACATTAAGGTCCGTAATTTAAGGACGAGGGCTTATCTTGAATGTATGACTCTAGTGACGACTATCGTAAGTATATCTCTGCTTGTTCGTCAAGCTCTCACCTTCAGGGCTTCCATCGGATGATATCGAAAAGAAGGTACGCGCTCACGGTGCTTGTGCTCTACGCTGAGGGTGGTTCAGCGTCTCAACATACAGCATAATGGCCTCAAGATCATCTGTGGCAATCGGAATTACACGGACAAAATCAAGAGCTTCCTGGACGGTGGAGTGAGTCATTTGTCTGCGAGAATTGCGAGTTGCGCCTGAAGAACGAGATCGACGGCGCTGTGGTAGCGGATGTTGGCTGTGGGTCGGGCATCTGGTCAGTCCAATTTCGAGAGATCATGGCTGCTGCTTACGTTACAGGATCTCGGAAATGTGAGCAATACACCGAGTCGCGTCGCAGTGCTGACGAAACCACGATGTATAGGGCCACGGAGTTCCCGGCTGTGACGTTCATTGGAGTGGACCTCAGTCGTACGTGCAAAGCGATTTCGCTCGTAAGCTGACTACAAGGTCAATCAGCAATGCAGGATGCGGCTGGCATGCCATCCAACGTTCAATTCGTGACTGCCGATGCCACAGTGGGACTCCCCTTTCCGGATCACTCGTGCGACATGATTTACATGAGGTGGCTTATCTTGGGTGTGAGCCGTTCGGATCCATTTCGAGCGCCGATTGCTGACGCACTGCGCGACAGATTCGTGATTGGGCGGGTGAGTTGTGCGACGTGACCAGCTTACCGCTCACCGCGGACAGCGCTCTTCGCTGAATGTTCGCGAGTCCTCAAATCGGGAGGATTGCTGGTGACAATCGAGGTAAGGACTCATCGAAGGCTCGTCGATATCAGAGACCTCACCGCATATATAGTGTACTTTGCCTACTCCTTTGCTTGGCATTCCAAAAGAACAATGGATGAAGATAGGTCCGGGAATCACGAATTTCATGGATCATGCTGGCAAGTCAGTATGCGCCCTGCAATCCGCAGAAGTCACTACTGAGTGGTCGAGAGCTGCTGCTGCTCGCGGTATGAACCCCCAAGCTGGCATTGACAACCAACACCTTCTCCGAGCCGACTCACGGCTGCACAGTGTCAGCCTAGAGGTTTATTATCTACCTATGTGGGCCTGGGGTCGTGGTGCGTACCCCAACACATTGCAGAGGTGTCTCCTAATTGATCTCTTGATCCAACATTGCGCAAAGCAGGAGACTTGATGCAGTGGGATACCAAGCTGGTTCCTGACGTAAGTCCCGGCTGTTGAACGCCGCTGTCTGTTGATCACGGTAGACTGCCAAGCTCTTTATCATGGATTCCCTCGGGATGCATGAGCAAGATTACAAAATCTTGACGCAGAAATGTCTCGAAGACATCGGCAATGAGGATATCCCAGCCGTAGGTGGCTAATTCTTTGAAGATGGGTTGGATACTCATTGGTTGATTTAGGTGATCGACTGTCGGGTGACCTACGCGACACGCGCTTGATATGATATAGCTCTTTGTCTCTGTCTTCCGCCTATCGCATTCTCCTGGCCACCCATGCGTCGATTAAGCCACATGCATCGTTGCCAAAGACCGACCCTACAACAGGTCAATGACCCGGGTTTATCACCAGCTGTCGATCTTGAGTTTTCTGTCTCCACGAATGCACACGCCATCTCGCAGGTAGCGCGAGGCCAAGAAGTACCCTAGCAGAGGGCTGTGCATAGATCAGCTTCGCGCACCCGCCACGCACATGTACCCAAATCATGCACTCGCTTTTGCGAGCCATGAGAACACGTCGGGGTGACGCAAAGGAAGGCTGATGTCGCCAGACACTGTCCAACCTGCATGTTACGCAATAATGGACTTCCGTCTACTATCAGTTAGAGGGGCAACCCCATTCCTGTCACGACAAGATGTCAGCGCTGAGCGTCCAGGGGCTGGTACAGAGATGGCCTACGTGGCCACAGAGATTGACTCGATCTGTGCTCATGCCCGGAGGCTTGCACTTGCACAGACTAGCCCGTGAAGGCCGGATCGCTCAACCGCAGGCACTAACGCCGATGTGTGTACAGTATGTAATGCGGCCTAAGCCATGAGGAGCCCAGAGTTTATCTCAATCTCATGAGTGACCCCGGAGATGGAGGACATATGAGCCCCGTCTTCTCGACATTCTCGACATTCACTATCACAAGTACAATGGACGCGCGAGTGTATGTTAGAAGGTTCAGCATCCAAGAGCTGACTCGGCGCAGTTTCCGTGAAGACGACGGTCGCAGGTATAACGCGATAAAGTGCGTCATTCTCTGCTCACTATAAGACATCAGACTCTGACACCGAACATTAGCGACGACTACCGTACGCGGACGTGGACTTCTTCTGAAGGCTGATGCGAGCTCGTTCAAGAATTTCCAGCGGATGATACGGAAGTCAAGGTATGATCTCGCGCGATGACTGCCGCACCGGGTAACAAGTCAAAGCGCTTGAACATACAGCACAATGGACACAAAATTATGCTGAGCGGGCGTAATTACACCAACAAGATGGAACCATGGCTTCGCGGAGATGTGCGTAGACGAAGTTGCAGATGATCCCGGGTTGACAACACTAGTCTCTCAAGGGTTCATCAGTCAAGATCCTAGACGTTGGCTGCGGTACTGGACTCTGGTATGCGCGCTAGTTGACGCAGGTACAACATATTAACACATCGGTAGGACGAGCGAAATGTGCGCAGGGAGCTCTACCGGTATCGATCACACACTGATCTCCACAGTGGACGAGAGTTTCCTTGCGCTGAAGTCATCGGAATTGATCTCAGCCGTGAGTGACTGTGGACCTGACCATTTTACTAAGAGCTACCACAGCCTTACAAGCCAAGGACGATTCCCTCAGTAATGTGACGTTCGCCGTCGCTGACGTTGCAAACGGCCTACCTTTTCCCGACAACTGCTGCACGTTGGTCTACATGCGCTTGATAATGGCTGGGGTAAGTGTTGGATATCAAGCCAAGCATGCTCCTTACCGAGCTTGTATGTAGATTCGTGATTGGAGAGGTGAGTGTTCGGCCTTGAATGGTGTATGCATTACGGCTGCATGATTGTGCATAGGTCTCTTTGACGAGTGCGCAAGAATACTACAACCCGGCGGGTTACTTGTGACCATCGAGGTATGCACTTTCGGCGTGTGCACAGCACTGACAAACCCCAGCCCACCCTACCAACACCCCTGGTAGGGATTCCAGAGTCTCAATGGATGGAGACGGGACCTGGAATTACCCAATTGATGACCCGTGTTGGCGAGTAAGTCATCTCGCAGCGTATAGTAGTCCATCAGTGACTCGAATACATAGGGCACTACAGGCAAGAGGAATGAACCCCACGGCCGGTCTGGACAATCAATCCTTATTGCGCGAGCATCGCCATTTCGGCAATGTTACGGTTGAGACTTATATTCTGCCGTCTTGGGCGTGGGGCTCAGGTACGAGAAAGTCAGCCGGATCTACTTCGACATGTTGAAGGAATTAGATCCGACAGAGCGGTCGGCCGGGGAGATCATGCAGTATGATTTACTGCTGCTCCCGGACGTAAGCGAGCAAGAAATCTTGACTGCCCGCCGAGTACTGACGGGCACGGATAGGTCGTTCGACTCTTCGTAATCGACTCGCTCAACATGAAATCCGAAGAATTTGACGCCATCAGAGACCAGTGTCTGCGGGAGATCGGGGATGAGAAAATTCCCGCTGTCAGTTGCACTGACCGTTACAGCTCCGCTGACATGCGCAGGCTGCAAAAATGTACATGACCTATGCGACTCGCGTGTGACCGTTTGCGCTCGGCTCAGAATTGGTGGCAACTAGCGATGCACGTTTGAACGCCCACCGGAAATTGAAGCGAAGCGCGCGTCCACGGCCAGAATCATCAGCGCTCCATCGTCGCACGAGCTGTTCAAGCTACAGCCGGGCCGATCTCACTTTGAATATTACAATTATCATATGTATGCTGACCTTGGCGGGCGGATGGAGTTTCACCCGATGGGCGAAGCCTCAGCGTTCGTGGCTCACTCTGCACCGACAACAAGGAGGTTGGTATTCTCTGATTCACGAGCGCGACACGGGTTCGAGCGCTGTATCAAGTGCTGAGTTGCGATGCTACGTTCGAGCACAGCGTTACACCGATGCATCGCAGTCCCGCCGTCAATTAAAGTAAAGTGCTCATTGTTCCACTCTATGCACAGTGCCAAGGGGATCGTATCATGCGGTTGGCCACGCGCACAGCCTATGAGGGCGGTGGACGAGGCGTGAATCGGAGGCGAAGGCCATCCTTGGGGAAGAGGCTGTGTGATTGTCAGTGTCGTACAAGGAGCAGGGAAGCAGCGCGATCAACATACGTGGCGATGACTCTGCGCGAGGGTCAGCGATCTGTTGTGTGGCGTAAAGGTGGAGACGTACTGGACCTCGTCGCTCTCTGGTGTGCGCTCGTGCTCCCAATCCATCGTGACGCTCGCGGTCCCCAACAGGGCAGCCAAGTGCATTGACGCGTACTGAATACCAATGCACTGCAGACATCAGTCACCATCCAAAGCATCGACTCGCAGAGCAACAAACCTTGTGAGGCCCACTGCCCCAGACGAGATAGTTTTGCGGCTTGGACTCGGCGATCGGCACGTTGCCGTCTGGACGGGGCATCCAGCGCTCGGGGATGAAGCTGTCTGGCTCGGGGTAGGCCTCTGGGTCGTGTAGTGAGTTCCAGAACGAGGGGATGACCATTGCGCCGGATGGGACGGTGTAGTCTGGGGCGATGGGGAACGGCTTGGTCGTCATGTACGGCACCTGCGTGAGTCTGTCAGGGATAGGTTATTGATGGAGCAAGGAACGCACCATGATGACAGGCGGCATGATCCTGAGGACCTCCTTGATGACAGCGCGCGTGTAGACCATGTCATCGACGAGATCGAGCGTAAGCGGCGCATCAATGTCGTTCCCGCGAACACGGTACTGCTCCTCGCGAATCTTTTCCAAGATTTCCGGGTGGTCGGCCGTGAGTTGGAATGCGTAGACGACGGCCGAAGTCATGGCGTCTTGGGACGCGAACAGGAAAGAGAGGATGACCATGCCGATCTCGTGGTCCGAGTATTCACGCGAGAGAACGCGGCGCTGCTCGCCATCGTCACCGTCACCCTTGCGAGCCTCGAGCATGGCAGTCACCCATTCATCGAGCAGGCAGCTGGGCTCAGCTCCGGGCTCAGCCATGCGAAGCTTGGACGCGGCGGAAGCAGCACACAGGTGCTTCATCGCAACCTTGCGCGCCTGGATCGCATTGTACACTTTTGTACCGGGCACGGCGAGCGGGAAGTTGACGAGCTCGAGCGCGACCGTGATAAGCCAGTACTTGTTAGAGATCTCTTGTGCACCAGCCTCGGAGATGTAGTCGCCGCAAAAGACACGCAGCGACGTCTCCATGTTGAGGGCGCGCATCGGCATCATGAATGGCTTGGGGCCGGCCACCGTGTCCTTTTGCCACTGCTGGAAGTCGCGGCGGTAAATGCGCTCCTGGATCGGGAGGTAGATTCTGCAAGTGTTAGCTGCGCTACTTGTGCGAGAACGACTCACGAAAGCGCGCGCTTGGTGAAGAGCACGTTGAGCGCCTTGCGGTAGTCGGCGTGCACCTTGCCGTGGAGAAAGACCCTGATTGCGTGAGCTCAGATATGAATCTAGGGTGCGGATGTACCAATTCTCCTTGATCAAGACCTGCTTGGCCGACGCAACGAGGCATGGCTCGGCGTATGTTGGCGAGTTGAGGATCTTGCGCGTGTACTCGTTTGACGAGGCAATGACGATGAAGCTGAGCCGTCAGCTCCTGTATCCAAACTGGCTAACAAGCAGGCGCCGGGTAGTTCCGGGCGGCGCCGGACGCCATCGCTTGTCGCAAGACAGATACGGTCCCATCCACACGGCACTCTGGGAGAACCGTAGTCCACATCTGCCATCGCCCACGCCAACTCACATGTTGAACACGCTAACAGCACTCAGCGGTCCCGAATACCACTGCTTCTTGTAGCCCTCCAAGCTCGGGTTGAGCGAGTCTGCAAACTTGCCAATGACGGGAATCGTCCATTGCGCTCCAGGCAAGTGAGCCTTTTTCGAGCGGTACACGACCTGGATGCAACCGTTGGTTATCGTCTGTGCTCGAGTGCGGTACGGGCACTGACCTGTTCGAGAACGAGCAAGCTGACTACGAGAGCCAGGACTGTCCCGGCGACCGTTTGCCTGCAGCCATCCTCTCATCAGCCGTCGTCCGCCGCCGCCGAAGAGCAACGTACCGATCCCACGAAAACTCGAGTAAACTCCTAACCGGCCACGCTTGGCCATCGAGCCCCAGACCGAGACTGAGACCACTCAAAGCCAAAGCCGAGGGCTGCACTACCTGCCTCGAGATCACGTCCATCGCGCCCGCCTCCGAGTTCGTGTATAGTCGTCGTTGGTGGTTTGTAGGATCGTTCGATAGTGGATTTGTTGTGGCCTCTGAAAATCTCGCGTGGCGTGCCGTTGCCACACTCGTTCGGTCGGGTGCGCTCGGTCGTTTCTTTTCACGGGTGCTGGACTCCGCTACCCTTTCTTGGATACTGCCGTGGTTGAGATGCTTTCCTGACGTCCAACCCGATACTCTGTGAATCCAAAAGTCCAATGGGCCGGCGCCCGCGGTCGAGAGAAGACGGGCGCTTGGCAGTGAGCCGCGCGTGCCGTGATTGGTCACAAACAATGAGACGACCGCGGGGCACTCGCGTTCCCTCGACGGATCCGAACCGACCGCGCCGACGCCGAACCGTGAGCGGGCATGAACCCGCACGGTTACCACTGTTCCGTCCCGGCCACATTCCATCTCCTGGCTCGTCATCATTCACATACGCATCAATCTACTACCAAGTGTTTTCAATTCTTAGACGGAGGGCCCCAACCATAGGCGGGTCGAGGCTAGGAGGGGGRAAMGGGGRAGGGGAACCAAATTCTTTTCGTGTCTGTCAAAACGGAGACGCATTCAAAGTCTTGGTAGCCGATCGGACGCTTAGAGCGTCTTCTCGTCTGTGATCTCTCAGTTTGCTGCTACGGATCCAGCGCCACCACACTTACGCTCGAAAGTGGTCGGCGCCGTCGTGCCGGCAGTCGAGAAACCGGTCGAAGGGTTCGAGACGGGCGCGGCAGAGTGGGCGTGGGCGCGGGCCTTGACGTTGCCGGCGACGGGCCGGATCACGTTGGCGTACAGGGTCTCGGCACCACGAGTCGACGGGAGGAAGACTGACGGGTCAGCTGGTGGCACCAAACTGCCCAGGTGCACTCACGCCAGACAGTGAAGACAGTCTTGAAGACAAAGTAGAATGGGAACCAGTAGAGGATCGGGCGCAGGGCGGCAGACTCGAGGAAGTTGAAGAGGCCGAAGGTGACCTGGTTTTGTCAGTACTGACGGCAAGACTTGAAAACGCGGGGAGTCAGCACACAAATCCAGCTTCCAGAAGCTGACGCGGTAGCCGACGTCCAGCGGCGCTTCACCAGCTAGATACGCCCGCAAGATCCTAAGCACCCACCCAGCAGAAACGCACTTGTGCTTCCAAGCCACACCATTCTGAAATGAACACTATGCTTCCCCAGATGTAGCGAAGCCCGGTGCCACCAAATCGAGCGTCGGTGCTCGTGTCGGTCCATGTACTCGTGCTAGTGCTGGCAGTTGGCACGGTCGCTCGAACCGTCAGCATGCATGCCGGCTGCGTCTGTCCACGCCAAGCTGAACGGCATCGCCCGAAACCCGTTCTCAGCCTGGAAGAACGGCTGTAACTGCTCCAGCCGTCGCTCGTGACGCGTCTACTATTGCACTGCGGCAGATCAAACAAACCGCTGCGCGATCGCTAGCACCACGCCAAATCAGCGGCGAACGACAGCCAAGCTTGCTACATGGTTGTAGCGACGACGACGCCGTCTGCGAAAAGCGCTACACATTCTGCCACGGCCGGCAGGTTTGGTACAAAGCGGAACGTCGACTGGCCCGAACCCAAATCGGCTGTCAGAGGGTTCGACTGATTGATCATCGCGCCCTGAAGTCACCGAGCAGTGTTTCGCCAGCGGTTTGAATGCTCTGCTAGTAGTGTCGACGGATATATGCTCTGTTCCTCGGCAGACAAGAAGCGTTCCAATCGAGGCCTTGCGCACGCTATCTGTACACTGGAGTATGTGAACGGGCACATTGCGTTCAGAGACAGCTATGCGCCGGCCGACTTGTGCGACACAATCACTCGCACGCCGATCGCTGTCGTCAATCGCGACAAGACACTCGGAAAACACTCGTCGCTTGGTCCACTCGTTGCGCTCGCTCACTCACCCAATAAGTCAACCACTGCTTGTCATCGTTCGTACCCGGGCTCTCGATCGCCTTGACGCTCAAGTAAGCGGGCAGAGCCCAGCCGACAAGGTTAGAGACGGGCGAGGCGAGGCCAAACAGGTTGAAGAAGATGAGCGTCACAAACGTGAACGCGAGGCCGAGGACGCCATATGCCTTTGGGACTTTGGTGCGTGCTTCGAGGTCGTTGAGGAAGCCAAATTTGGAGAGCTGATGCGAGCGTTAGCGATGGGAGGGGATAGGGAGGTGCTGCGCGAGACTAAGGATGCGTGCGAGACTGCCACTGCCACTCTTAGAAGGCTGGCAGGTCTCGCACAGTCCATGGCAAACGCCCAGCCACGACGCCGACTGACCTCCTTGTCCAAGACGTTGAGCTGGCTGTTGGCGACCGAGGAAGCCTGCTGGACATAGGGGTGGTTGAGGAAGTTTTGCTTGACTTGCTGCGATTGGGCCGACATCTAGAGGTCACGCGAGCACGTCAGCGTGTGAGTGCGGGTGTGGGATATGGGATGGGCTTGTCAAAAAGCACGAAAGAGGTCATCGGCAGTGAATCGAGGTGACCCGTAGACGCTCTGTTGACCCATCACCGTGCCCGCCCCTTATCGTTCGCTTAGGTTCCGCAGGGTTCCGTCGCCACTGGCTAGCTGACTGTACGATGGCTGTGACGAGTGGATAGTGTACTTACGGTTGCTGATGTGCTAATGAGCTGGTGGTGGTGGTTGATGTGGACTGAAGAGGTTGAGCGGGTGCTGGCGAGGTGCTGGCGGTGCGGTGACGGTGCTGCTGGTGGGATGACGCCGTTTCCCCTTTGGTCCGTTTTCACACGGTGAACCGCGCAAGAGTGGCATGACGACAGTTTGATAGTGGCGAAATGCAAACCCCGCAGCGGACGACTGCGCACGGGACAGCGCACACGTCACGGCGACACGCCGGGCACCACCTCGGTCTCCGTCAGCTCAGCTCAGGCCACGCTCAGCACCAGCACCAGCATCGCGCCGGCACAATGGACAGCTACGCAGCGCTCCAGGTCAGTACAGCCCACAGCATCCACAAAGCACAGCACTTGACTGACCCACCCAGTCGGCGCACGCTACCCTTCCCTCCTTTCAACCACTCCTCCCTACCGCAGCCCTGCCCGTGATCGCTCTCACAACCCTCACAACCGTGTTCGGGCTCGCGTTCTACTTTTCAACGTTAGTACGGCTCAGTAAACCCAGACGACAGCTGATCGTGCACGCTAGTCTGCCCAAAGCATCCATCCCAATCCTCGAAGCCACCACAGCGCTCGCAGCTTCGGCCATCTCGGGACTCGGCGTCGTCGCGCTCGCCTGCGCGGTCGGGATCTACGTATAGATTGATAGACTGAAATACTGTGGCGTGTATGTACGATATGGCTGACACTGAACCTGCTCACTCGCGTACGCGCGCCAAGCCGACGATATGCGTCGAATGACACCCTTGCAGGCCTCAATCTCGATCGACTGACGAGGCTTGAGGAGCTGACACGGACTTGGCGACGGGTCATTTCCAGGAGTTCGTGCTGATGGACCCCACAGGCGCGCACCGTGCGCGTTGTGTGACCCGGCCAGCGAACCAAGGTTGCGCAGCGGCACTACGCGGGATCTCGAATGTCAACGTGTCTCAAGTATTACACTGGTATGAGGCGAGACATTCACAGCAATTCGCGGCTCCAAACGCGCAAGTGCCATGCCATTGATTGCCAGCCCGATGGCACGAACTGCCAGCAGAGGACACTTCTGCGGTGATCGACTGTAGCAGTTTGGCTGTCCACCGTGAGGACATGATCGCTGGTGTCTTTACACTCGTCCATTTACTATCAAAGTCCGCTGTCGTACATCGTGCGCTCGTTCGTGTGTTCGGACGTCGCCACGGTCCGGCAAGAAAGTTGCGGCTTTCAACATGTAATATGTACCTCCTCCTTGTGTCCCATCCACGATCCCCCCAGTATTCTACTTTGCATGTTTCGGTGGTGACTGGCGTGGCGGTTTTCTACTCTTGGCTTTCTCACCCTTGGCAAAAGCTACCGCCTTTGCGATGGGGTCCAAGCCAAGGAAGATACTAAACATGATCGTCAGCACCGGCAAGATGCTCATCGAATACTCACTTGTGATTCCATCCGCGAACACACTCTCGGAGCCAACGGATCTTCGCACATGCGATATACCGCGCCATACCTTCAAGATTGGTTGCATCGCGCCCGGTGAGGTCCAATAGATGCGGCCAATCAAGAGGACCCAGCAATCGCCTCGGCAATCGTTTAGCGCGATCACGCCATGCCAACATAAAACTGGTGTGCGCCTTTTGGTACGCCTTGCCGCTCTGCTCGAACTCGTCGTCGATGACTCCAAGCTCCAACATGGCATCAATCTTGGCGCGGTTCCGACTGTTGGGTGAAGCTTGAGCTGTGTCACCCTCGACCGGAGCAGATTTTGCAGTGTTATCGACCTGGTGAATCTCCCTGAGTCGCGCTACGATCGTTTTCCGTCGACGTTTCAGCTCAGCCTTGTAAGCGTAGTTGTCGACCGGAAAAGCCTTCATACTGTGTTTCGTCGCCTGAAGTGCCAACTTTGAGAGATTCTTGACTTTGTACGCATCGATTTCGGTACGTAGATCCGCGTCAGGCCGCCCGTGCTTCGCGACAGAGCTGAACAGTGACCCGAGCCCAGCTCGCTCAAAATCAGGTTCAAATTGGGCGGCATATTCGGCTATTGCCAGGTCCTCGACTTTCTGCTTTTGTATCGCCGCCGAGGTCTTTCCTGCATTGAATAATTCCCACGCTTCACGTCTTGCTTCCTCTTGGGAATCGCACAAGTCGCACAAGTCGCACTCGATACGGGGAACGTCTTCAAGTCCCGCAGCGAGGCCGCGCTCGCTCCAAAACTCCAAGGTTCTCGTTGTGATCTCAACGATATACTCCCTCGTGGCCGATTCAATCTTGAGGCGTTCCTTGGCCCTTTGATATGGCGTGAGGTAGCAACCCGTGGCGATACGAAAGAATGAGAAAACCTCCTGATGGCTGTGGAGGTTATACCACGCCTTGCGTGCCAGCCGTTTCTCTTTCTGAAATTCGATAGCTGCCTCCTCACGCATGTGCACGAAGTCGTCTGAGTCAGGCTCAGGGGTATAGTCCTTCGCTGCGCCGGGAAAATGTGTCGCGCCTGCTTTGAAGTAGGGCTCGCAGAACTGAGCAGCACTCTCAGGCGACACATACGGAAATTCCGGTAGTTCCGGTCGACACGGAACATGCTCGACTGTGACCAGTGAAGGTCCGGCAACGGGCTCCACGTTGGTACCAGCAGGTGTTGCCTGAGAGGCAATGTCCTCAGAGGCCTCTACAGCAGGAGAGGATGACAAGGTGGATCGAGGGTGTGGTTCGGACCTTCCGGAGAAGGGAGGTTGCACATGGACCGTGTTGTCGCCTTCTGGGCGCGGCGACTGTGACAGCGTCCGCTTGTCAATTTCGGTAATGTCGAACCAGCTCGGGGACCATCGCTCAACCTCGGACGCGATCTGCTCGGGCGTTGCAACAGCTCTCTCTCGTTGCGGCAATGTCACATCCAAGAATAGCCGCGCGCGTTTCGATACCGATGATGACTCGGCTGTGTCTTCAGATAGCCGCTGTGTGTTGCCATTGTGAATGCGCGCTTCGAGAGCTGACGATGGGGGTGGACCGTCAAGGATCTGAATATCACTAGACGAGTCCGAATCGGTGTCTGATGCCATTCGGCCGATGGAAGATCCCGAGGGAGCTGCATGTACACGTGCACGTTTCAATGTGCTTGCGCGCTGTTGCATAGGTGTGACGCGCGCCGAGTAGGACGAGGCTAACGATACTGACGGGGGTGGAGTAGGTACTCGAGTCGGTCCAGTCACAGGCCCGTCCGACTCTGACGAAGAAGTAGTTGAAACTGACGAGGAGGACGCCGCAGTCCTCGTGCGCTTCGGCACAGGTGGCCGGGGCGGTGCAGGTGCTGCATCATCGGACGATTCGGAAGCGGTGGATGTAGTTGAAACGGAAGGGGAAGAGGTGGGTGGTCGCACGCGCTTTGCAGGTGTAACAACGATGCGAGGGGGAGATACAGATGGCGTTGGAAGGGTGATCGCAAGTCTGGAGCTCGACGCCTGGGTCGAGGGTACAATACGTCGCGCTGCAGGCGAGGCAACAACGGGTCGAGGCGCTGCCAGGGGCGCATCACCAGCTAGTAGTGCTGACAATGTAAACAGCCATGGCATTTGTTCTCTGGCATCTTCTACGAAGCGTTAGCAGACCAGATCTCCCCCGAACTCACGTACGCCAGACTAGTCGAGGTGTACCGTTACGTGGCAGTTCGGCTGGTGTTCTGTATTGATGTCCTATGCTGACAATGACAGGTGCAGCTTCAGTCTTCATCCTGGACCGTCATGTCAGCAGAGCATCTTGTCTGACCCTCGACTGAAATCACCTCGCCAGCTTGCCCAAGATAGGTAAAACGATCGACGTCTCCTTGACCCTCAGGTACTCCGGGATGTCCCGACCCATAGCCTGACGTCTTGCCTCAAGCCACTTGACGTATGGTGTCCCATGCAGGATGGTTCTGGTGAGCTGAAGCTCCAGCTCGTAGCGTCTCGCAGTCGGCACGTTCGCCTCATCCTTGCGCGGGTAGAACGCGCGGCGTAGCTCGGGCTCGTTGTGTATCATTGTCACAAGCTGCGTGGCCTGCTGCGTTGTCCACCTGAGAAAGGCATCAGACCTTGATTTCACAGCATCTCTAGTGGCTTACACCACTCGAGGCGCTTTGATGGAGTTGTACGACATCCTTGCGAACGTCTGTAGCCACACAGTATGCCTAGTTGCGACTCCTGATCGTGTGATTCGACCAGAGCAGATTATGGGGTAGCCTCTGGAGGTTGAACACACGCTCAAAGGGCATGTAGTTTCGACATCGCGTCGTGCACGGTCAACACAGCGCAAGTGGGTCTTGATGTTTCAAGCGATCGACAAACTCACGTGAGCTTACGCACAGACTTTCGACCTCCCGATGCGGCAACCAGCGTGACTTCCTGAGTGCTCAACTTGCCTTGGAAGCAGACCTGTTATCTCGCCAAACGCGGACTGGCCGCGATCTCCGTTTGTATTGCCTTTGCTTTGGCGAAGCTTGCTCCTCAAAGTTCCTCAAACCCCCTCAGCCAACCGTCAACCAAAGGCAAATGACATTGGTTGACGAAGTTTTGATGAGCCAATGTCTAGACCCTTAACCACTAGGGGTTTGGTGTCTAACACTGCGGCCACCCACCAAATCGCCGAGACTCCGCCAATAGGCGCTTGCCAACTGCAGATAGGCACCTGTTCCAGCGCAACTATCATGACATCATGATTGACTAGGTTGACTTGGTCAACCAACAGCCAAAGCGTCAAAGTCAATTCAAACCTGTTTTGGTTGGCGAGCTCGCCCCTTCAACCAAAAGGTGGCCCTGTCAAACTGTTTGCCTTTGGCTAAGGTTTGAAGATTGGCGAGATAACAGGTCTGCTTGGAAGCCTAGATGCGTGTGAGAGCTTCGGATGGGAGTGCTGGTCGTACATTGACATGTATCAGCTGGTGTTGCAACAACCGCACGCGTCGCCAGTGAAACCACGGCGTAAGATTTCGAGCTGTCATCATACACTGCATCGCAGACCATCCCCGAAGCCTCGAGCAAAAACTGTTTACTTGAGGGGAACGAAGCGGGAAGCGGCAATACCCGAGCGACCGTGGCCGACGGGCTTGTAGGTGATCCTGAGGAACGTCAGGAAACAGAACGGCTTGGACTGCTCGCATAACGTACGAGAACTCGCCGAGGTAGTGGGCAGTCATCTCGGGCTTGATCTCGACGGTGGTGAACGACTTGCCGTTCTGAACGAATGTCAGCTGAGTACGAGGAGTTTTGCAAGTCGACCCAGCCGCGCGTTGTGCACGGCATGTGAGCCGCTTCGTAAAACTCACGTAGACACCAACAACCGAGCCAATCATCTCGGGAACAATGATCATGTTACGCAGGTGCGTCTTGACCAAAGCAGGCTTCTCGTTGGGGGCGGCGTTCTTCTTGGCTTCACGGAGCTTCTTGATCAGGCCCATGGGCTTGCGCTTGAGCCCACGCTGGAACCTCCTGCGGGCACGGGCGTGCACGAGCTGGGCGGTGTGTCAGCCACAGGGACAAGGGTGCGGTGCAAATCACTCACGTCGATGAAGGCCTCGTTGCTGAGGTCAAGAAGGGCATCGAGCTCGACACCACGGTACGAGTACTTCCTGAACGAACGCCTCGACTTGAGGGCAGCGGCTTCCTCGCCGGTAGTGAAGTCAGCGTCGGCCTGGGTAAGTTAGCGGTATTCGTGTTGGATGCGAGCCGAGGACGGGGAAACCTAACGATGGGCGGCAACCCTGTCGTGCTGACGAGCATGTCCTGACCGACGCCGCGCTATGGCGGACGACCGAGGTACAGCTGACGCCAGCATGCAGATGTATGTCCGTGGCCCTTCGTAATGTCTCTCCCGTTCAAGCCTCATGTAGGCCTCACCATTTTGCCTATGTGTTGATGAACCAGTTGAAGACGGAAGCGATGCAGCGGAGAGGGAGGAATGGCAAGTCGAAGACGGGACAGGTTATCGAATCGTGCGAGTACGTTGTTGGTTTCGGTATGGAAGTGTGTTGCCAGTCGAAAGAGATGCGAATCAAATCGTCAGCATGCCCTTCTGATCTCTCTTGAGCTGCCTAGCGCGTCCAGTGTCCGCAGCCGACGTTGCCCAGCGCGAATGGCACTCACAGTTTGGTCGAGAAAGCTATCTTCAACCGCTCACTTGCTGTTACGGGGTGCCCGGGCGGCGGCACGGCAGTTTCTTGGTCGAAATTGCAGGAAAAGCAAAATTAAATCTTTTCTCGTGCGAAAAACAAATGTGGCACTTTGAAAGTATAAACAACGACGGCACGCTTGCAAAACGCAGGACAGACTACAATGAAGCGCTTCTCACGCAGAGCAGCTTAATAGAGCCGAAGAAGAGGTGAGACAGCTTTGCCCTGCCCGTACATACCAATGCAACTCTTCATCCGGCATGATGGGAAAGCCACTCCTATTGCGCTATATGACCCCCTCATATTACCCGCCGTTGTCTTCGTGGGGCGGATGTGGTGCTTGATCCCAACTGCGATGCGTCTATAGAGGCGCTCTGGTCCGAGCAAACCCAGCAAGGACAAGAAACGGAGCGTAGTGAGAGTGAGCTGTGTCATCTGGTCAAGGGTTGCCTTGTGATCTCGGTCTCGAGACAACCCTGCGAACTGCCTGCATCCGAATCTTGACGGACTTGGCGGTGATTAGTGGCCTTACATCTTCGGTGTAATGCATTTCGTTTCATCTGCAGTAAAAGCACTCGTAATCGCGTCTGTTGAGGTTACAACTTGGGGGCAAAGACAAGGCTACAAATTAACACGTTCCTAGTAGGTGCAGTCAGGAACACGATGCCTTGGCAGATTTATCTTTGGATGGCGAGGGAGGAAGGGTTTCGTCGATGGACATGCGCCGTTGATGGAGTGTCTCTGTTGACGAGGATAGGCCAAGCTGAGCGTCTAGAGGTGTGCTCGATGAGCTCTGCGACGCTGCTGGGTCAACGGTGCCGTGGACCCGGGCTGGCTGTAGAGGGTGTCAGTGATGCAATATGCTGATTGAAACAACTCACCTCATCATTCCGATGAGCCTCGAAGCTGGGCTGGCGTAGCGGCGGCATTGGCCATACTGACCGCTGCAACACGTCTACCAGGGTGTCGAGATCCTCGCTCCGTCCGCTCAGCCGCCGACTGGCGTCATCCCATGCGTCGCCAACTCCGCCGCCGTCACAGCCAGCATACGGAGGCACAACCGAGCCTTGAGTCTGGCGGTACAGTAGATCCAGCCAAAAGTCGCCACCGAGACACGGCTCGCCTCCGTCGTCCGAGAAGACGTCCGAGTCGGCTTGAGACTGAGCGCTGATGGACGACGAGCGCGAGTCGGCGCGCACAAGCGAAGGGTATTGGCGAGGAGCTGACAAGCTCAGAAAAGGGCCCGGTAGGGAGTATTTGGGTGGGTAGGTGCACGTTTCGATTCCGCGACTTATCGCAGTACCAGCCGCGGCAAACGGCTGCCATGACCAAGCCCCAAACTCGAGCGGGTACTCCCTCGTTGGCTGGTAAGGTTGCGACTGGTAAGTCGCCCGGTCGAAGTGCGGTAGACTTGCCGAGCGGCCTGGCAAAGCAGGGCGAACGAGCATGACAATGCGCTTGACTTGAGCTGGGAAGGTTGCCAAGTATGAGGCGACGGACAGCTGCTCCTCGCATGATTCGGATGTAAAGTGCAGAACCTTGCGAAACCGGCCAAACCTCCTGAGTGCGACTGTGACGTTTGTGCAGATCGCCACGACCAAATCTCAACCTCGGTTCACCGCCGTTTCGGATGAGGCATGTGTCTCGATCCCGTTCCTGCGCTGTACACCTCCTTGTTGTTCTATGGCAGTTTCAACTGATGTCAACGGGCGCGAATAGCTTCCCGGAAGCCACGCCCACGTTCACGGCCTTTGCCCAGGCAGTACGTCAGCTTCAGTCGGCGATCAGCAATGCGCGCTTCGTTATCAACGCAACGTAGCGCAGCTGTTCCAACATAAACCGAGCCAAGTGGTGAGACACGGGCGAATGCCAAGACGGCAGGTCCCGATCCTATCTAGAGCCAGGAGGGGCAGCATGCGCCTACCATCATTGCCGAAAAGGGTACAACTTGATATGAACAGCCAACGTAAGCGACAGGTAACAGAAACTGGGAAGATCCGCCCAGACGTTTCTCACTTGACTAGGGAGAGATCATCTTCGGGCAGGCTTGGACTTCAGCTCACAACCAAATCAAACAGAATGTGCGAAGAGTCCATCGCAGAAACAACGTTCAGTGGGATCCCTCCGATCTTCGTCGGTCGCGATGCCGGTCGTCCACGGGGCAATGGACTTTCTACGGCGCAACCATCGATTAATTCAGGTCGCAGCAAAAATGGCATGTCAAGACAACGTTCAAGGTCTACAAAGAGATGCTACAAAGCAACAGTGACACTACTCGGGTACAACGACTTCTCTCCTGCCAAGGACGAGCTCGACTGCAGCTCCACCCTCGACGCCTCGGAAGCGCTCTTTGATGGCACCACCGCGTGGCGTGATCGTTATCATGACCAGATAGCTGACAGCAAGTTCGGGCGAGATGAAGCTTGGTACGACGACGCCGTGCAACTTGACTTCGGGCGCACGGAAGTTGAGCTGCAGGTTGACGGTGTAATGAACATCCGTGGCAGATGGTGGCACGATTGACACCTCCGGGACATTCGCGGGCTCCTGGTCTTCCTCCAGCAGCGGTGCGTGGTCTGCATCCTCCTGGTGTCTTGATGGTTCGCGATGCAGCGCAAGATTCACAGTGTCGACCAAGGAAGAACGTCGACGCGTTCGTATCTTCGGGGCTGCTGGTAGACCATGCGGAACCTCGCGCCCGTCCGGAGTTCGCATTTCAATAGTGGCTGGGTATATCGTGTGTCGCACCTCGTTCTGTCCGTGAACGTTGATAGTGACAGATCTTAGAAATCTAATCTTCCAATCGGATTGGATTGTGCTGGCAAATGTTGCCAGTGGCAACGGTAGCACCGAATGGAGGTGGACATGGAATGTCAAGGACATCGGGACCGAGAGTTGTGCAGGATCGATCACGACGATCGGTGGCGAGGGCATCAGCAGCTGGGAATGTCAGATTTTCTCGGCCAGCGATCGACCACGCACTGTTGCTTCGACGCCCTCGCCGGCCCCTTGCTTCTCGTCACCTCCGCGAAGCCGAAACGTTCGCCACCCAGGGTTCATGAGATCCGCGACAGTCAACGCACTGACACGACGAGGACTGATCCAGCCGCGAGGCTCATAGAGCAGTGGAATCGATATCCTGTTGATGCGTCAGTACAACCCTCACCATGGCAGAACGCACTCGTCATTTAGATGCCATCCTTTGCGCTTCATCCTAATACGAAACCAGTACATGACTTCACTTTGCACCGTGTACTGTGTCACGCTGACGGATGGCGGGAGCTCGTAGTCTTGGTTTGTAGCGTATTTCGTGGGCATGTGCATGGAGAAGTGCAGAGTTTGGCCGTCCTCAAGTTCACACGGCTCGACTGTAGGCCACAAACGCTCAGTGTAAGTGAGTATCGGGATGGCGTCCAGTACCGAGTACTGTCCACGGATGAACATGCTGTTCGTTGTGGTGCCATGTACCTGATCGATGAGTGTTCGTTCAGGCAAACAGAGCGACCTACTCCAACCTCAATAAACTCGATCCGCTCTTTCTCGGCTTTGCCCTTGAGATTGAGTCTAATGTTTCCAGCAATCTCTCCATTGCGTCCCACGCGGATGAGTACCGGGCCAGTCCGCGCAGGGAGTGCTGGGGGTCCCCGCTCGCTCGGTGCACTCGATGGAGCGACTGGGGTGTCCACAAGTGTAGTGTACTCCCCATCCGCAGAAGGTGCACGCCTCTCGGACGCTGGCGTTGTGACTCGTTGGTTCTGCGCTTGGATCTGTCTTTGCAGTGCGGAGAATGACAACATGCGGAATCCGCCCTGGGTAAGTGTGACTTGGAGTCGCTTGGTCGATTGCGGCACTGACACATCGCCAACAGGCACTCGACGTCCGATGTCTGCATCTCCAACTGTCGATATGAGTCGGAGCTCGTTTGATTGGAGGTTGGGAGTATACGAAGGGAGGCCGGCAGCCGGGGGAGCAGACTGGGAGAGATAAGAGGCCGCAGGCGGCGATGAGGCCGTGAGGTAACTTGGAGGTTCCGCCGATGAGGCCTCGAACGATGGTGGCGGCGGCTCCACACGCTGAGTAGGAATGGGAAGGGCTGGCGAGGTTGGAGTGGCGATCGTGGGAGCGGGTCCCGCTCGGGAAGGCCTGTCAGAGCTTGTCGCCACCACGGAGTTGCGTCGGGGAAACCAACTCGGCATTGCAGAGTTCAGTCTGACGATAGTAACACCGTCCTCAATCAGGATTGCAAAGACCCATGGTAGTCAGTGTCGCTCGCGTCCACTTCGAGTTGGTGTCCGAAGGGCGATAACGACGGAGGCAGTCGAGCGATCGGCTTGTCAGGCACGGCACAAGCATCTCTCGGCAGGGGGCCGCCGCTCAGCTTGGCACTGGGCAGCCAGCATCACCAGAGAATCTCGCACTCAGTCTGCTTCTCGCACCGATGAACAGAGATGTACAGGGGGTGCCTTTGATTTCAAGATTGGATATCCGTGCGCTGCCATGTCCTGGAGTGATGCTGTTTGACTTAAGAACGACCAACAGTCAGAATCATCCGCGCTATGGATGGCAACGGACGGATTGGCACTGTCAAAGGCAGCTGACCCCAACCCCCCCGGCGAGCCGGCCGCCTCGGGTTGGCAAGAGTCTGAACACGCGCCGGCTATGAGTCCTAAGCCTACTGTGTCCTGATGGCGGGAAACATGCTTGGTCATCTGCGTTGTGAGTAGACACGAGGCCTGAGTGCTACTTACACATCTAGACAATGGTTCGACTATGCAGGTTGCCCTACTGGGCTTCATCTGTTTCTGCTGTGTAGGCATGTACAACTCAGCTATGAACATGGGTGCTGGGTAAGTTTCCCCGCTTGAACCGTATACTGACAGCATCAGTGGCATGTCTGACATCGTTTTGGCTGATTTGTCCAACGTGCTCGTATACATCTGCTTTATCGCCGTCAGCTTTGTGGGCGGAGCTACTACGGTATTCAAGTCAAAGGCATTTTGCGCAGCCGCTAACAATCTTCAGAACATTTTGGGTCTGCGAAGTACCGCCTTCATCGGCTCGACTGGCTACGCGCTGTACCTGGGTTCCATGTGGTATTACCAAGTCTATCGTCGAAAGTGGTTTGTTTTGTTCTCTGGCGGGATTCTTGGTTGCAGTGAGTGCCCAGCTCGTGTTCACGCGTCACAATTGACGCCGATCATAGCCGGCGCTCTACTTTGGGCGGCGCAAGGTGCAGTGATGATGTCGTATCCGGCCGAGTCCGAGAAAGGGCGCGCCTTTACCCTCTTTTGGTGAGCTATAAAGTTATGTTGGATCAATCCTGACAGCGGAAGGGTGATCTTCATGGCAGGACCCCTCATCGGGTGCGGCGCGTCCCTTGGAATCAACGCCGGCTCGCGAGAGGCATCTGTATCCACAGGCATATATCTTGCCTTCCTCATCATCATCGCCGTAGGAGCTGCGGCGTGTTGGACAGTATTACCACCCCGTCCGTCGGTGAGAGCCTATGACTAGGTGACTGATAGCAATAGACCGGGTGGTGCGATCAGATGGCACCGTCGTGACCCTTGTTAGGACAGCCACCCTTGCCGACGAGACCAAAGCTTTCTTTGCGTTATTCAAGGACAAGACGATGATGTCGTTGGCGCCATTTGCCTTTTCGATCGACTTGTGTAGGTCGTACGGGCTATGCGTAATCTGGTTGACGTCTATCTAGTCGTCGCTTACCACGGCGTACTCAACACAACGCTCTTCAATGGCCGCACGCGTACACTAAATGGAATGTTGACCAGCGTGGCCGCCCTCTTTGGCGCAGTCGTCATGGGTCACGTCCATGACAAGCTACCGCTCAAACGTCGTGACCGCGCTTTCTGCGGACTCGCCCTCGCAACAGTGATGCTTGTCATATGCTTGTCGGGCAGCTTAGCTTTCCACCTACATCGCGGCTACAAGAGGTCATCGGTGCCACCCCACATGGACTGGACCGATTCGAGCGCGATTGGTCCTATCATGCTGCTCATGACCTGTGAGCCTTACATCACCTCTGCGATCACTGACATGATACAACAGTCTGGCTGTGCGACGCCACAATGCAGTCGGTGTGTTACTTCGTGATGTCGTCCACCACCAACGACGTGTTCAAGTCAGCCCGCATGTCCAGCTTCGTGAGTACACAGCCAAACCGTCGGCAACTGACGCAGGTAGTACAAAGCGGTCAATGCGCTTGGGTACATCGTGTCATATGCGCTGGACGCAGGCAAAGTACGTCTTCCCGTAATGACCTGGCACTCACTACTTAACCCGTCAGGTGCCTTTCATGGCGCAGCTCCTCATCACCTGGCTCCCTGGACTCTTGTCAGTACCGTTGGTCGCGTCGGTGATCAAGGACATTCGCGAGAGCGCTTTCGAAGTGGAAGACAAAGTCCTCGCGGATGACGTGCTGCAGGAGCAAGCCTTATCAGAGAAAGGTGGATCTCAAACAGTTCTGGAGCTCAAGTAATGCTCTCGAAGCATGCAGCTTCCGCAGATTGCTTGCGGATCACCGAATTCTCTGTATGTGCGACTTATTTGGAGATGCGAGGGGTACATGCCAACAATGCGAAATGATCTCTAGCCCGCTCATCGACCGCCCCTCCGTGCCATCTGCGCCTGTTAGCTCCACTTTTTATGCTGAGCGCTGCAACCCACCTCTGTCACCTTCCACCCGCCCGTTACCTCGTTGTCGATCTCACCCTCAATCCGGGTGAAGACAGCGGCGTAGCGGCACTGCTCAACCGAGTCCTCCGAGCCGACGACTACCTGTCCAGACTTGGCATTTCGGAAGAGCAGCACCTCTTGAGTGGCGAACGAGACCACAAAGACTGGTGTCTCGTCCTCGAGCAGCTTGCCCATCTGAACGTCGACGTGGCGGATATCAAGCACCTTGGAGTCGGAGATGAGGCCCTGTTTGACGTACTGACCCATGGTGGCCCACAAGACGTTGTAGGTCTGCCTATGTCAGCGTCGTGATACGTCATGACCAAGGTACATACCGCCTCGCTGCACCACAGCTTCAACGCATCGCGGTCGGCACCCAGGTACGCGTCCACGATTTCCGGCACGATGTATTCTCGCAGCTCCCGCTGCCAGCCCTCCATGTTCCACTCTGGGTCCAGCTCGCGCATCCTGCGCACCACCTTGGCCGTCTCGTTCTCGTCGAACCACGAGCCGATCGTATGGTGCATCGACCGCAGGCTTGAAACGATTGGGTTCTCAGAGTCTTCGTAGGCCTCTCTCAAGCGCTGGTATGTCTCCGAGTTTTGTATGAATGACAGACGGGGCTCAGCCTCGGGGGTGGATGACACTACAAGAGCAGAGCCAGCCCTAGAGGCGTTAGCGATGCCGCGCATGCACGTTGCCTACTCACTCTGGGTTCTCCTTGACACGCTTCCGAACGCCCTCTGTACCAATGCCTCCTTGCCGCCCAGCCTTGAGCAACCGCTTCTCCCTCCGCGCTCGGCGGGCCTCCTTGTCCTCGTATGCCCCGTACCGATCCTCAAATGCCTCCTCGATCGACTCTGCAAACGCCTTGTAAGTCGCCGTGTTCCGCACTGGCGCAGTCGCAGTAGCCGCAGCTGATGACACGGCAGACGACGCCCGGGCGATCTAAGCGGTCAGCTGAAATGACCGACTGGAAGGGATAACCAACCTGCTTCATGACGACGCTCTCCTCGAAAGACTTGACTGCCTCGGCAATGCCATCAGACAGCTTCAAGCCCGCCTTCTTCATATCCTCAGCCGCCTTGGCAAGCTTCGGGTTGCTTTCAATCGATGCCTTGATCTGGGAGCGTGTGAGAAATAGCCATGTCCGGGCATACCGAACATACCCTAGCTTTCTCATACATCTCCCTCGTCCGCTTCATGGCCTCCGAGTCGCTGAACTTGTCGACATCGCCTTGCAACTGCTTGACATTGTCTTGCAAGTCCTTGTTCTTTTGCAGCTCCTCCTTGAGCACGTTGACGAATACTCGGAATGGTGATTGGGGAGCATCAGAGAACCGAGGCGAGGATGTTGAGAATAGCGATGCCTGTATGACAGGTCGGGGAAGGGGACGGGCAGCAGGCGCAGCGTGGCGCAAGCGAAGCAGTTGAATGGGCCGAGACCGCATGATGAGGACGTAGTTTGTGGTGCGAAAAATCGGGATGTGACTATCTACCTTACGACTCGTCTTCCGGATCTAATGCAACCTGTGCTAGGATCAAGGGTTGATGTCGTTGCCAAACGTTTACTTGCTGTCGCCGCCGACTTTTCTACGAACCCCCGAAGCAGCTGGTGGTATTGTTGCGGCGTGGGAAAGTGGCACCCCGATGGTAGGAAGTCATGTCCGCTGCATGCCAGCTTTCGCAGCTGCCTCTACGCGAGCTACAAGCGAGAGCATATCCTCCATAGCAACATACTCGCGCGTCTGCTTGAATGCCCTGACGAGACCAGCGACAATGGCGGCTGTTTGGCGCGCAGGCGGCGATAGGTGCGGGGGTGCGGGCGGTCGCTGCCTCGTGATCAGTCCTGGCTCAGCCCAAGCACTCCAAATCTCACCTCAAGGTTATCAGCTACGCATTCCCAAAACCCAGTCCAATTCCAGCCCGCGTCCCGTTCCAATAACTCTTGTACGGCCTGCACCCATTCCCGCTCCCACTGTGGCAGGTCGTCGCCAGTGCCCGACTCTTCCTGCGCATACTCTTCCAGCAGAAGGTCTTTGACGTCCAAAATCGAGTTCTCAACCCTGGCTTGATTGCTGACAAGGTGCTGATACACCGATGCCAGTGTTGTCGAGTTGAACCAGTTTTGATTGACCGAGATGCACTACGCGTGGTCAGAACGCTCAATGAAACCGGTGCACAACGCACAAAGTCGAGGTTGACGACTTGATGATACCAGCCAGAAGGGACGAAGATGGTCTCGCCTGGCTACGCAGTGTGAGCGTGGCCTCGCCAGCCGGGCCTTGAATTACCATTTGCACGGCCTCAAAGGCGCCTTGAATAGACTTGAGGTTGCGGACGTCGAACCCACCAAGCGGCTCGCTGCCTGGCGGGAACAGCCACCACCGTTTGCGCCCGCACAGATTGGTTGACCAGCTGTACGAGTTGTACACGTCTGCATGCAGCGGAGTAAAGGTACCGGCTGGTCCCAGGTACGTGAACCGAAAGTCGTCTGGCGGCTTGCGAGTGCGTAACCGCGGTGTCATCCAGTCATCTATGTACTGGTGTAAGCTAACAGTCCCCAGCAAGAGCAGCCTACCTTGAAATACGTCTGGACACTCGTACGCCACCTCGACCGGCTGCAAGCCTTTCTTGACCAATTCTCTCGACATTTGCCAATCCTTGATGTACAGCTCGCGACCCTCCTGCCGGTCGGCCTCCCACAGATCCAGGACGTCGTCCAAAGCCATCTCGGTCCGTTTGAATTCAGAAAACTCTCGCCGAGTCGTGTAGGCAACCGGCACAGTGAACGATCCGAAAGCTCGCAAGCCGTCATACGAAGGACCTCCCTCTTTCGTGAGCGTGCATGTGGACCACCATGCGGCGGATGACGAGGGTCCCAATAGCAAAGGTCGGTTCGGCAGCAGATGCCGAGTCTATGCATGTAAGTTGACTACCCGCCAGTCATCACCGAGCATACCAAGAAGTCTTGGTAGGTGATCTCTTCACAGCGCGGAATCTCATCCGTCATCGTTGTCGGTGTAGGACCTCAAACTCGCGACACCCTCTTGAACCAACGCGCCGCCTGTGCTCAGACACTACACGTGTGGAAGGAAGAGGCTGACTCCTGTTCGTTCCGAGGTGCAGCACAGCTGCTGATTGGTGCAGTCGTTCGGCCATCACGGTCTAAAGGGTCGAAGGGCGATCGTAGCCGGCCGAGAGTGCACGCCGACTTTTGCTGCTTCCAGGCACGGCGGATATCAATGACGACCTCTTGTCCCTAGCGTCTGATGTTCATTCCACTCGACACCGCTGATCATGCTTGGCCACAGTGGACCATACGACGACGTAGCTGCTGTGCACGCTGACTGCTGTGCACGCTGTACTGACGGGTTCGGACACTTCCCACTCCAACTCGGACAGTTTCTGTACGCATACTGATAAACCGAGCTCAGCTGCGGCGGCCGCACTGACTATCAGACACCATGACGCAGGTTCTCTATACAGTCTGCGGCGCAGTCCTGGTCCTCTCGATCCTTTACATCCGCTATGCCCTCCCGCCCCGCAACCTCGCCCCAGAGTTGCCTACGATCCCCATCTGGGTTCCTTTTGTGCCGCTGTTGGCAATGCGCCTACCGGGACCTTTGCGGCCCAAGCTACTTGGTCAAGACGAATACTATGCGCGCTTTGTAGCACCCAAGGTAGCTCGCTACGGCGCCGTCAAGATTTACTTTGGCTCAACGTGGAACATCCTCGTTGGCACGCCTGAAGGCATCGTTCCGCTCTTCAGAGAGGAGAAGGATCTGTACCAAAAGCACGGCAACATCTTCAAGCTTCCACATGCGGCTATCAGCCAGCTCACGGGTTCTAACATCATTTCGACCACGGGAGAGGTGGGTCGAGCGGAGCCGATGAGCCTCGGCTAAATCTACAGACATGGAACAAGTACCGCAAGGTGATGCGGCCGGCGCTACAGGCCCCATTCGACGTGAACAAGTTGGTCACCATTTCGCATGAGTTTGTCGATCTTCTCGCCAGCCTACCTGGATCTTCTTCGCGCAACGTCGGGGTACTCGTCAACCCACTGATCCAGCGCTTCTCGATGCAAAGTGTCACCTCGGTCATGTTTGGCAAGGATCTCAAGGTACGTTTGGCGCGTCTGTACGGCCTCACTGACCATCTCAGTTCCTTCAAGAACCTCCACCCGTCATCCACGCCATCCACACCGTCATCAAAAAGCACATCTTCAATCCATTCTTTCTCGCATTCCCCATATTTGACCATTTCCCACGTTTGGTGCCATCGCGCCAGATTGCATACAAGAGCATCGCGGCTCTGGAGGACGAGGTGACGGCGTCACTTGCTTCGGACGGCGCCAAGATAGCGCTCGGGACGCATGTGGCCGAACGGCAAGAAGCTCCATCGGTGCTGATGAAGGCAATGGAGGAGGCTCTGCTCAGCGGGGATTGGACTGAGCGACAGTATATCGACAACCTCAAGAGTGCGATGGCTGGCTCATTGGAAGGCGAAGCTGACCTGTCATCAGTCATCTACATTGCCGGACACGAAAATGTTCAGCAGGCGCTCAACAGTGTGCTATGGATGCTTTGCATCCATCCTGTAAGTCCCCGCGCGAAAACGAACGACTTGCGCATTGAGCACACGCAGGACCTCCAACAAGCGATCTACCAAGAAGCCAAGACAACTGACGACAACGAGGCGCAACCCCTCCGCCATGCCTTCATCCTCGAGACGATCCGACTCTACCCGCCGATCTCGCAGCTCTTCAACCGCAAACTTTCGAGAGACGCAGTCCTGCAGTCGTTTCACGTCCCCAAAGACGCGTATGTCGGCTACAACGTCCCCGCTATCCACCGCAATTCGGCACGCTGGGCGCCCGATGCCGCTGAATTCAGGCCAGCGCGCTGGGGCGATTCAGTGGCGGAGATCGACAAGCTCGCTCGGAACGCACAATACACGGGAGATTTTGTCTCGTTCCACGGCGGGATGAGGGCTTGTGCGTAACACCAACATCCTACAGCATAGTGCTGACCATGACAGGTCCCGGGCAGAAGTTTGCGCTGACGGAGCTCAACGTTGTCGTGGCAACCATACTCAAGCGCTTTGTCGTGCGCTTGCCTGATGGCATCCCATCGCCGAAACTGACTCCGGGCGGACTACTCGCACCGCTCAACTTGCGCGTGGTGTTCGAGCCGAGAGAGGCGTGGGCGGAGAAAACGTAAAGACCTGCCTGTAGCTTGCCATAGAACAGACGGAGCTGGTTTTCTGCCTGTATGTGAATACGTATGGATATCGTCTCAATGTGAACAGCCACGACCTGAGTAGCGGTGCCCAAGTCGCGCTGCTAACCCCTTGACCGCGCGGCTCGGCGTTTCCCGGGGTTGCAGCTTGGACCTCTGTGCCCCTGAGCTCGTTCTCGCCGTGTCTATCGCCGTCCATCGCACTGCACACGGCGCAGACGACCACTCTACGCATCCCGCAAGGCCCTTTGGTACACTGTCAGTATCGTCCCTGCATCGCTGCTACTCTTGCTCGACAAATTCGGCGGAAGACGAGCTGACGGAGCTTCATTGGTCATCCCTGTCTTTGCCACCCTTTCCACTTGTCTGTACTGCAGTGAACCCAGTCTCTACCTGCCCAACCGCACACCATGGCTCTCAAGCGTATTAACAAGGTATGCAACTCGTCTGACTGTGCTGAGAACATATAATTAACAAGCCGTAGGAACTCGTCGACCTCGGACGTGATCCGCCGTCTTCGTGCTCGGCTGGTCCCATCAACGACAACCTGTTCCAATGGCAGGCTACCATCATGGGTCCTGTGAGTTCTGATACCGCTGGTGCACGCCCTCCGTGCACTGTTGCGCTAGTCACGCGATCAGCGGCGGATCGCCCGAGCGTGCGCTGACGCCGCATCAGTCTGACTCACCATACTCTGGCGGTGTCTTCTTCCTGTAAGTTGTGCTAGCAATACTTGTGACTCAGAGGCTGACAACGACGTGGCTAGATCCCTTACCTTCCCCACCGGTCCGTGCCATCCGTGCGATGATCGCCACTCTGACGCAGCATAGACTACCCCTTCAAGCCTCCCAAGGTCTCGTTCACGACCAAGATCTACCACCCGAACATCAACGCCAATGGCTCGATCTGTCTCGACATCCTGAGAGACCAATGGAGCCCGGCGCTAACCATCTCGAAGGGTTAGTATGCCAGCAGCGTTATAAACATCGGCTAATTTTTCATAGTCTTGCTGTCCATCTGCTCGATGCTGACGGATCCCAACCCGGACGACCCTTTGGTGCCAGAGATCGCGCATGTGCGTATCGCTGGATCCCCTATCCCACTGACATACTGATGGGCCGCAGACGTACAAGACCGACCGGCCTCGGTACGAAGCGACGGCGAGGGAGTGGACGAGGAAGTGGGTTGCATATCGCCTGCTGGTTCCTCGTGCTGACATGCTCAGGTACGCGACATAAACATACGGTCTTTACCCATCACGACGGCATGTTGGCCCCTTCATTCGTTTCGCTAGCGTTCCATGGATTGTGTGAGATAGAGTACGATGAAGGCGGTCTTCACGGTATTTTGGCGTCTTTCAATCGCTGCTTCGTAAGACCTGTCCATCATTTACAGTCACGCCGTCGCCTGTGGCACTGACATCAGGCATCCACTGATCCATGCAGATTTCGGACGCGGGTGTGAGGCGGTAGCTGGCATATGACGAACGCAGATCGATGGCGAGAATTCTCGGATAAGTGATGTCTCGCGCAGTGCCTCGCAAGGCAAGTCAGCTCACAGACCTTTGGTATGTTTTCATAAATCCGCAGAATCTCTGCTCTGGTACATACTTGACGTCTCGCTACGGTATGTTGAGGAGCGCGACTCGTACTGTTTGCGTCTTCATTGGATTGTCTTCTGGCGTCTTGAGCCCGTCAACGCAGCAACAGTCCGACCCGTGGCCGCCCGGTATGTACGTGGGGTCTTGACGGGGTTTGCCGAAGGATGTGCTCGTACCGCAAGGAATCGAGCTGACCTACAAATTAGTCTCTGCCTGAGCCACCTGGTCTGGACCTCGGCACTGCGTTGCTCCAACACCTGTGCTAGGCATTTTGCACAGCTCAGCGCAGGCCAGCTCGACAGATCCGTTAGCGTATGCCGTGATCCGATTGCAGAGACCAAGTGTCACGCCAGCCGACGTCGGCAACCCTTACGAGCGCCAACTCAGACCTTGTGGCTTCCATCGAAGCTGCGCTAATTACTTCACAACCTAGGCGAGGCCCAAGATCACCGGGGCGATTCCCGATCAAGGTTCAGAAAACCGGCCATCGGATGAACCTGACGAGAATTCCCGGTTCCGTCTCGATCACCCGGCGATCGTACGCCCTCTGCGCGCTGGGGTTTGTTTGTTTGGGCGGTAAGGCGGATCAGGAACGCGCCGAGACTATCGGCTGCTCAACGGCAAGGCTCCTGGCATGCCAACCGGCCGATGTCATACATATCTCAAGAGACATGTGGAGCGACGCCAATTCTCTGGAACCTCACTCGCCACATACATATTCTCCCTCACGCTCTTTACACACTAATCATCGACACAGCGCAAGGCAAGACTTGTCACCATGGTGCAACTCTTCGGCTGGCTCACCGTCGCTCTTCTTCTGGCTTCTTCTGGCGCGGACGCTCGATTGCCGGTCAAGCGGGCGGTACCACCCCCAAGCAACTTTGCTACGACAGTGACCACGACCACAACGGCGGCGGGGGCGACAGCGACCGACCCCTGGAAGGTCAGTGTTTACAGTCTACCGCTCGCTTTGTTGCTCGGTGTGCTGATCCTCGCAGAATTTCACCAAGTTCAACTGGACCACGTGGACAACATGGGGCTGGTACGGTTACAACCTGGACTATGGTATGTCACAAACTTGACAGTATGTTCAAAGCTCACTTCGGCTACAGTTAAAGACTGGTGAGCTTATTTGAGCGTGTTGACAGTCGGTACTCACACAGCGCTTCAAGGTACTATGACGAGTGAGTGGCTTTTGTGATCGTTCATGCTGTGCAGCTGACCCTCTCTAGGTATGGGCTCAATCTTCCGCAAGGCGTGTACTCGTGGCAAGATCTGTCGTAAGTAGCATCCATTCAAGCCTTTCCTTGTCCTGGCAGCTGAAGTCGCCTCAAGCTTCTACGTATCCTACTACGGCACGAAAGATGCGAAACCTTCAGCATCAGCCACATATACGAATGGTGGTGCCAATCCATGGCAGGCGCCCACTTCGACGTCCAGCAGTAGCTCGGTGAAGGTACGTTTGGCTGAGTGATCATAATGCCTCACTGACTGAGATGCAGGCAACGTCTACCACGTCGTCTGCTGCTTCCTCGTTGTCATCGTCATCGGCGCGTCCTTCTAGCTCGTCTTCTGTTGCTTCTTCGACCGCGGCCGCATCTTCAAGCAGCTCGTCAAAAGTGAGTGGTCAGGCCCTTAGCGTGATCGTATTTATAAAGCCCAGGCGGCTTCGAGCACCTCTTCGTCGGTCGCTTCCAGCTCAATCTCGTCGGCTGCAGCTGTTGCCTCGAGCTCCTCAAGCTCGTCTGTTGCCAAGAGTTCCTCATCGAGTGTTGTCTCTTCAAGCGTGGCAAGCTCAAGTTCTTCCGTCGCCGCGATTTCGTCCTCGTCGTCGATAGTAGCCGCGTCGAGTTCATCGTCGCGCGCTTCTTCGTCGAGCTCTTCGTCGAGCTCTTCGTCGAGCTCTTCGTCGAGCTCCTCTTTGAGCCCATCGACCAGCTCATCTTCGTCGAGCTCATCTTCGTCGAGCTTATCTTCGTCAAGCTCATCTCCGTCAAGCTCATCTTCGTCAATTACGTCTTCGTCAACTACGTCTTCAACCAGCTCTACGTCGACTGCTTCGCCAACCAGCTCTACGTCGACTGCTTCGCCAACCACCACCACCATCTCCTCATCTAGCTCCACTGCCGCGACTTCAACGACGACCAGCTCCGCGAGTGCCTCGCCAACGCCTACAGTAGCGATCCCATCCATTCCGGGGTGGCAGCAGTATACTGCGGCACCGTGCATCCAGGAGGGCACCACGGGTCGCGCCTTGACCACTTACTCAATGTCGAACAGCAAAATGACACCCGAAATGTGTACCGCTGCTTGTCAAGCCAGGGGTTTGCCACTGGCGGGGGTAAGTGATCCTGGTCTTATTGGAACATCCGCTTACTAGCACTCAGATCGAGTACGGTCTTGGTCGGTCATAGGCGGTATTGGGTGTGCATGCTGATACTACGTAGAGTGCTACTGTGGAGCGTGGCTCAGCAACGGTTAGTGCGTCAGAGGAGTTAGACTTCAAGCTGACATGTCTAGGTGCGACGACTTCGCGCACGTCGACCTGCGGCATCTCGTGTGGCGGGAACAGCACTGTCAACTGCGTATGTCAACTGCGGATCTGAGCATACGGGGCCGCTGACAGTTTCAGGGTGGTTGGTCATCATTGAGCCTCTGGACGGCAACGACGTTGATTGCAGCCAAGCTTACAACTGATCTGAGTGAGTGTCACTCATGTGTCCAGCTGCAACTGACACGCATAGCACGTCCCAACGCAAATGTCGAACTGCCTACCGGCTGGTCCGCTGCTGCCATTTCGTGCATTGCGGAGAGCACGCGTGATTCCCGTGCGCTGGCCGACGCGTTCTACGCCGACGATACCATGACGATCACATCGTGTCTTCAGTACTGTGGTACGCGCGGATTCCCATACGCCGGCTTGGAATACGCTCGTGGTGAGTGGAGTACAGGAAGCGTGACGGATGACGCTCACGGTATCAGAATGCCTCTGCGGCGACTCGATCGTGGGCGATGCGTCATTGTCAAAGCCGCCGACGAGCACCTTCTGCGACATGCCCTGCAGCGGCGACCCAACCCAGAGTTGTGGCGGTCCAAACGCCATTCAACTCTACAGGAACCCTGCATACGTGGCAACCACCGTCAACAGCTACAACTACACCGGGTGCATCCAGGAGGTGCAGGGCCGTGCCCTTCGCGCGGCCTCGTATGCTAGCAGCGATATGACTGTCTCGTCGTGCACAGCTTTCTGTGCTGCTCGAGGCTTTGGCATCGCCGGTTTGGAATTCGGTCGCGAGGTAGGTACCGCGAACGAAGCTGTCGATTTCTGACCAACTGTACAGTGCTACTGCGGAGACGCCTTGATGGGCGCCGCAACTCTTTCGCTCAAGTCGACGCAATGCTACCAGTCTTGTGCGGGTGACTCGACTGCCACTTGCGGGGGGGTGAGTTCGGCAGTATACACAGCAAGTGTGAGGTCTGACAACCGCAGCCTAGCGCCCTCAGTCTCTATGTCAACCCGGACAAGGCTGTTGCAACGGTTACCCTGCCGACTGACTGGAGCTACCGTGGCTGTATCAGCGACGGTATCACTGGTCGTGCCCTCACTACTCAGCTTCCACTTCCGGCTGGTCAAAACTCGCCCATCGCCTGTGTCAAGGCTGCCGCGGCGGCAGGTTTCCAGTACGCAGGTATGGAATACGCGACGCAGTGCTGGGTCGGCAATGCGCTCTCGAACGGTGCCTCGCTCAGCCTGCTGGATGAAGGTCGCTGCAACTACGTCTGCCCAGGCGACGGTGCTCAATTTTGCGGTCAGTCTTTCGTCATGTGCCGAGGGGCAGAGACTGATCATTGCACAGGTGGCTCGTGGACCCTCAGCCTTTATTCAGCTGCTGGGGCCGCTTAAGAACGTTCGCTGCTGTCATATCGTCTTTCCTCTCTTTGCAGCATGTATAGTTGGAAGTTGCGCTCCACGCATGTACGCTCTTTTTCCCAAACGACTGTCACAAGCTCAAGATGAGACAAGCATGGCTGGGATACCAGTGCAGATGACACAGAGGCGTTGGAGCCGCAGAAGACTCATTCATGCCTTTTCACACAACCGAACAGCAGCGTTGCTCTACGACTGACCCGGTGGACCATGAACCCATCCGGTTGCTGCGGACGACATGGTATAATCTATGTCTGCAGCCTTCTGCGAAATCGTAGGAGTCACCTTCGCATATTGCATTGGTGCGATGGGCGCCGGTTGCTGTCCTACCATTTCAATGTCCTGGACGCCAGTCACTTCGTCCACTTGCTCGCTGCATGGCGGCAATGGACAGCACTCGGGAGTTGTCGACATGGTCGTTGGTGGATACTGTAGTGCCGGTGGTGGATGCGAGTCTCGCCGCCCGGTAGCTAGCACCGCGGAGATGGCGGTGAAAGGAGATCACTGACATGACGAAGGCATGCAAGCTGCGTACATGCTGACTTCCACAGTACATAATGACTTCCACTGCCTGCTATTTATCGCCCTCGTGACTGCTGAAGGATCATCCCTTGGCACGTCAGACCTGGTACGCCAGGCTCCTATAGCCCCCATATCACATCACGCCTTGGCGTGCCACCCACCAGCGAGCGGCAATGATTGACACATCGACACATTACATCGTACTTCAGATCATTTCCAACTACAAGGCACCCTCCTCACTGGACCTTCTTCTTGATGTTATTACCAACCGTGCCGCGCGTGTTGCGGTCCTTGTAGATAACAAATGCAAGCAAGAGGAAGCCCAAAATAATGAAGTTGGCTGTCGAAGCATATGAGCGCCATGCACCGAGAACGGACGTATACTCACAGGCAACAAAATGGGCGCTTGAGCCAACGAAACCAGCAATGTTCTCAAATACTCCCCAAACGAGGTTGAGAGCGCCCGTGATGACGCCCAGAATAGTCTGGATGATTGCCTGGCAGTTGTCAAATGTCGTCCATAACATGCGACTTGGCACGTACAGTAAAGATGTTCAAAATCCCTTGGATCAGGTTGGAAATAGCGTCTCCGAGTCCCATTGTTGATGTCTTCAAGGTGTTGTAGTGGTTGTTGATGGTTCCAGCAGACCGGCTGACCCGGTGGCAAACCGGGCGCTCCTGACGTCACCGGACAAGCTTAAGTTACTTTTACGTAAGGATTGTCAGATCAGGTGATCGCTCAACGCGACCGCGCTATACATGGCGTATAGTATATAGCAGAGTAGCGAGGCCTGTTAACCATGCGGCGCTTGGGTTCGCAGCCGACACGCATGGTATTGGCTTGCCAAAGTCCTCCCGGACATAGTCAATGACTCGAGCACGGAGCTCCCTTCTCGGAACCGCTCGGAACCGCACAAAGGACTGGGTCAAGTCAAGTGTTGAGCGGGCTGCTATAACTGCGCTGGCAGCATGTGAGAGCTTCTCGTAGACTGTTAGCATGATGGCCGCCCCGAAGATCATCGCTACAAGCCAACAATCCCGTTTTCACGCAGCTACGCTGGATGCCAGCACCGAAATTGACTTGGCGGACGTGACAATTGCTGTTGGCGACAAGGAGCTTCTTGTTGATGCCAAATTGAAGCTCAAGGATGGAGTACGCTACGCACTTGTAGGACGGTGAGAGCTTCTGAAGGCGTCGACGTGAGCTCATATCATCAGCAACGGCACCGGGAAGTCCAGTGAGGCCAAGTAGAGTGTACAGAATTTGTCTAACACGGGACAGCACTGCTACAAGCTCTCGCCGACAAGCTCATACCCGGTCTCGCTCCGTCACTTCGAATATATCTCGTCTCTCAAGTGCAAGACTATGAACGCGCAGAGGCGTCTGCTTCGAGCGAGAGTGTCCTCGCCCACGTTGTGAACGGTGATGCTGCACGGTTGAAAGCCGTGCAAGACCACGAAGGTGCACTACATATCGTACCAAGCCCAAAGCTTACGTTTGACTAGCCCTCACAGCGGCAATTTCAACAAAGCCGGCAGAAGCACAGCGCATCGTCGATGAACTCGGCATAAGAACGTGCAGTGAAGAGCTGACCGAAGCGCGCAAGGTCGCAAGCCGTAGGTCTGGTACTCGTGGCAAAGCTGCTCGGGGAGAGGAGATTGCGGCCGAGGGACGATTGCGGGCCGCGCAAGAAAAGTAAGATTGAAACTTTGTACGACGTTGAGCTGAAACGGCCAGACTGGCAGCAGGTCAGGTGGAGATCAACATTGGGCAGCAAGTCACGGACATGCTGGCCGACGTGGAGCTGAATCTCGAACTGGTGTGTCTCGACGGCTGATGTGATCCGCGTGTTTGCTGACTCGCCAGCTGGATGCACGCACGACCGAAGCGCGTGCTGGTAGCGTCCTCGCGGGTCTAGGCTTCAGTCCCGAAATGGTGCAATCCCCTTACTCATCCCTTTCTGGTGGGTGGCGCGCTCGCTGCGCACTAGCGACGGCGCTTCTGATCGACTCCGACATCTTGTTACTCGATGAGGCGTCCAACTTCTTGGTACGCGTGAAAATGTCGACAATCATGTGCTCACCGAATTAATCCAAGGACCTCGAGGCGACTGTCTGGCTCGAGCATTATCTCTTGGAACAGTCCCGTACTCTTGTTGTGACTTCACACGACCAGGTGTTTCTCAATAACATTACCGAAGAGACGATCCAAATCCGCCACTCGACCTTGAAGTACTTTGAAGGTACACCCGATGCGATGAATGTTCAAGAACGCAAGTTGCGCAAGGGCAAGGAGAAGCAGCAGGCGGCTCTAGATAAGAAGCGTGGGCATGTGAGTGGCCGGCACTTCAATGGCGTTGCTGACGAACTGTAGATCGAAGCCTCGATTCAGAAAGGCAAAGAGTCTGCTCGGCAAACAGGCGATGACAATCGGTGATTGAGGACATTAGGCACCATATCCAAGCTGATACGCTTAGCTTGCGGATGGTCAAGTCACGCCAACGAAAGCTGGATGAGCGATGGGGTAACGAGCGCTCGGCGACAGGCGGCCGCTTCAAGCTGAACCGGGATCTGGCCGGCCATCATTTCTCAAAGCGCGACGAGATCGAGATCGAGGCTAAGGAGGCCGCAGTGAAGCTCAAGATTGTCGACCCGCCCAAGCTCAAAATGTTGGGGGATCTGATCCATTTCGACAACGTGGCATATCGCTACAAAGGCGAGAAGACGAACATGCTCAGTGATGTCACGTTTACGGTGAATCAGGGAGGGCGATGTGCTTTTGTAGGAGCGGTGAGTGCGGCTGTCGTAAGCATGTCGGCGCTGAGTGACTTGAGAATGGAAATGGCAAATCGACCCTAGCGCGGCTAATCGTCGGTGACCTGCTCCCGACAAAGGGCACGATCACGCGGCATCCGTCTCTTACGATCGGCTACTATTCGCAGGTCAGTGCCGTTGAACAAAACGCGCTGTCACACACTGACACAAAGCAAGCACTGTGTTGAGGAGCTCTCATCCAAGCAACAACTCACGGCCCTTCGCCACTTTATCGACTGCCTGACACACAAGCAGATAGCCGTCACACAAGGGGAAGCGCGCGCCTATCTTGGATCATTCGGGCTACACGGTGCGCTAGCAAGTGATACTCCCATCGGCGCCTTGTCCGGCGGGCAAAAGGTCTAGCCATCACTTCGCGGGTGCAAGCAGCTCACGCGTAACAGGTTCGCCTCGCTTTATCGCTGCTGCTGTTCCAGCCGCCAAGTCTACTGTGAGTCGTCGCAGACGCTGCGATTGTCGCTGACGTCCGCAGGGTGCTTGACGAGGTCACGACTCACGTCGACGCGCCCACGATCCGAGCGCTAGGTCAAGCATTGAAGAAGTACAGCGGTGGCATCATTCTGATCACTCACGACCGGTCCGTAATCTTCCTACCCTCAGGACGGGAGCTCACGATCCCAGATGGTTCAGCAAAGTCGTGATCGAGCGGAAACGACCCTGGCTAGCCGAAGACGATTCTGACGATAGCCCCTCGTCGTCCGAATCTGAGGATGAGACGAGACCTCTAGGCCAGACATGGCACGTCAGTAGAGGCTCGATCAAGCTGCTGCCAAACGGAATGGAGCAGTATGAGCGCCTTGTGGAGCGGCGGGTTGCCAGACGCAAGTAGCGGTAGCGGTAGCAGGCAATAGCAACCACATACATCATCATGACCCGCTAAACCACGGAATGCACACACCGCGCGGCCGGCCGCTCGGGCGAAAGGGGCGCGGTCGGCTCTACACCCTTCGAAACGTCATCACTCCTTGGCTGCGGCTTCTCGTACGGGCGCTGTCGAGCGTCAGCACCGTCCCAAGTGACTGAAGCAGACTCACCAAAGTACGGGTGGCCTTGCGCCTCTTGCGCCGTTAATCGCTCCTGGTGGTCGTATCGCAGCAGCTTGTCCAAAAAGTCAATCGCCTCATTGCTGATGTATCTTTGGTTCTCTGCGGGCCATCAGCTGGGGGATGTGGCCAATCTGCGCACATACCCGAGGTGATGAATCGGCTCCAAGGCTTGCGTGGGTACCGCCCGAGGATCTCGTCAAACGCCGTGTCAAGATCGATCTCGTACTTTTCCAAGCTGCGTGGCGTCAGCCATGCAACGGGTTGGCGGACTAGCGGACGCACTATGCAAACAACTCGTCCGTGCCCAACACTTTGGTGATCTTGACGAGTTGGTCACCGTTATCGTGGCCATGGAAGAACGGCTCCTTTCGGAAGATCTGGCGAGATGAGCGCTGCCAGGCTGAGAGCACACCGCACGGACCATGCTCGCAAACATGCAGCCCAGACTCCACATGTCCAGACTGTAGTCGTACTCTTGGAAATCGACGAGGAGCTCGGGCCCCTTGAAGTACCGTGACGCGACGCGGACGTTGTACTCTGTGCCTGGGTGGTAGAACTCTGCCAATCCCCAGTCGATCAATCGCAGCTGTGCCGCGTCAGCCAGCGCCACCGACTTCGCGTTGAACCCACTTGTCGTTTCTCATGGTCAATCATGACATTGTGCGGCTTGACGTCGCGGTGCATGATGCCCTTTGAATGACAAAAGTCGAGCGCCTTGAGCAGCTCAAAGATGTAGAAGCGGACGTCAAAGTCGGTAAACTTGGGGTAGAGCGTCTTGAACTCGGTGTTCTGCGTGCTGGGTGAGTATCGCGCTAGTAGAACCGAGACTGAACCTACGTTGACGTATTCCGAGACGATTGATGGTGTTTTCGACTGTGACGGACGTCAGCGCCGATTTCTCCGAACAGCAATTGCAAAGCAAGTGGAATCTGCGGGCGCTCGCGTACTACAAGCAGGTCGACATCACTGCCCAGCACAGCTACATGGGTGTCTATGTCACCGCGTAGCGAATGTTCGCTTGCGCTTTAAGTTACACCATGTAAGCACGCCATGACCGGACTGGCGCTAGGGATTGCGAACCGGGGTTTGCTCGTACTGCACCGACCCAGCTGCACGTCCAGGTTGAAAAGACGGTAAGAAGCCTGCGAAAGCAATCACATGGCGCACTGCAGATCATGCCAGTTGGTCTCACAGAGCACCTCCAGACCTACAGCTGCCTGACGGTGACTGCTTGCAGCCTCACCCAGAGGATGGCTGCTGCTGTCCCACGCCCAACAGCTGAGAGCCGCCATACACTTGTGCAGTTTCACCATAGCGTGACCGAAACTAATAACAGCACAGATCGTACAGTCATGGCCAGCCAGCCACCCCACCAGCCGACCAGACTCCAAACAGCTCTTGCCATCACCGCCCAAGCCAGGATGATCCCAAACAAACGACATACCTGGCCGTCCCTTACGACGTCCAACAAGCCAATCACGTTTGGCCCGCCGGCGAGATTCTGCAAGATCTTGATTTCGCGCTTGATCTTCTTCTTCTTGACGGGCTTCAAGACTTTGACGATGCACTTTTGCGATGAGGGCAGGTGGTGGGATTCAAAGACCTGTGTGGGCAAAGTAGGTGTGGGGGGGGGTCGGTGTATTGAGCAGATGAGATGTGGATCCAGCAAGCAGGTGGGTGTTTGGGATCGTCACGGGTTGGGTTTAGCGTGGTGATGGTCATGGCAGGGGTACGATGCACAAAAGCAATGAAAGGCGCTTCGTCAGCATGCCGCTGGCTACCGAAATGACGAAGAGCGTAGACGACGCTCAAGCCGTCACAAAGTCTACCAACGCACCTCTGAGTACTTGCCGCGGCCGACTTTGCGGACGATCTCATAGTTGTCTTGAATGCCCCATTGCACGATCAAGTTGTCTACAGAGGTCAGCTATCTGTAACTCGTGCTCCTCAACACTGGTTGAATAGCAGTGGTAGACAGTAGCTGACCATAGTCCCACCAGGCGCGCCCAAGCTTCTCATTGACATTTGTATAAACTCGAGCCTGGGTGAACTGGTCAGCTCTGATCTGATCAGATTTGACGCGGCTGTCGGACGTACCACACTGCGGCCTGTCATGCTGATGTTGTCGCGGTGACTCTGGTGCTGCGATACCACCAGTCTAGGATGACTGTCGCTGCGTGACCGAGCTGGACAGCAATCTCGAGCTCACGATGGACCGTTACGAACGGCACCAAGCAAGACTGAGCCGACTAAACCCCTTGATCGAAATAACGCCGAGTATCGCCGCAGCGAGAATTGACGAGGGGTTGAGAGGAGCCCCACGATCACATGAATTTCGGTCGAAAGCGTGAGAACGGTGATCGGCTCGGCTAGCACGCGGCTGACAAAACACTCTCACCGACGACCGACTACTGACATTGACTCCAAGCTACTGACCGCACACAACTGGGACCGCTGACAGACAACCACTAACAGCCACTACCATCAGCACCATGGCACAGACGTCACGCACCGTGCTGAAATCCGTCCTGGCGATCGAACAGGCTGAAGGCGTCGGTGCGCGCGTCAGGAGGAGTATCGGGTCAACGGCGTTGCGCAACCTGTCCCCCTTTCTCATGTACGCTGTATAGGAGGATCGTTTGCGCGTCTTTGTAAAGCTGATCGAGGCGATAGGCTCGACCACTTTAATCTCTCACCTGGATCCGGGTTTGCAGACCACCCGCGTGAGTGGCTTGATCAAAGGACCCCCGACTCGGCGATCCACACACTGGTTCTCGTGCTGATACGGCTTGGCCAGATCGCGGAATGACGACCGTCACATACATGCTCAAAGGGTAAGCTCCCGTTCGGTATCTTGAGTGAACTTGGCAGGACTGACACCGCACAGCAAGATGCAGCATGAAGACTGTGAAGGCAATCGCGGACTGTACGGCCTCTTGGCTCACGCTGGTGAAAGCTGTGGCTGATGTGAACGGCACAGGCTTGGACCCGGTGATCTCCAATGGATGACAGCGGGTAAAGGTGAGTTGGCTCCCCACCCTTGCATAATACCACTGACCACACTAGGCGTCGTACACGCAGAAGTCAGTCCCACCCCATGCAAAGCCACTCCGATAGCAACTCACCACCCATCAGATGCCAGTCTTTGAACCAAACGGCGTCAACCCTGAAGGCATGCAACTCTGGATCGATCTCCCCAGAGCTCAAAAGACTGTCGGGGCGAGTTATCAGGAAATGTCGGGCCAAGAGTGCGTCCGTCTTATTCGTCTGGGTCAGGCTGGAGCGGTTCAACAGGCTCAAGACGGTATCTCCGAGCCCAGGAGTGGATATCACCATCATTAGTGGGGAATCGCATGGCGAGTCTGTGCGTGCGCGGTGGCCGACAATCGCGCGCACGCTGACAAATGGACGATAGGGACCTGTGAGGCCGCTGAGCCCATGCTGGTATCTCGACCTCAAGCTACGACCCAACACGACCGTGTTCCAACCACTACCAGAAGGCTGGACTGCGTTCTTGTACAGTGTGTTCCCTTGCCGCCGGTCGGTACAAACTGACATCACTCGCACTCAGTTATCAACGGCGCCGTCACCATCGGCGATGCCAAGGACGCAAACGAGCAATACCACACGCTAGTGCTGTCGTCTGAACCCGGCCAGGCAGGGGTCCAAGTCTCGAATCGGGGCCAGGCCGAGGCCCGTGCAGTGCTGATTGCGGGTATGCCGTTGGACCAGCCCGTCGTGCAGGTGCGTACCGTTTCCTCCCCAATCTCGTCCATCGCATCGACAGCGTGCCAAGGGCTTGTCGCAAAGGCTGGCGCGCCGTACCACGATACCTCTTGAAAACGCACCATGTTCATATCAGCCTGTCGCTGACTCTGCGCGCAGTACGGCCCCTTTGTCGTCACGAGCAAAGAAGAAGTCGTGCAAGCGCTCAACGATTTCCGTAGTGCTCAAAACGGGTTCGAAAACGCTCGCGGGTGGCGTAGTGAGATTGCAAGGGCGCTCTAGCGCCATGTATGCATGCATCAGCAAAGACTGAGTCGACACGTGGGTTGGCGACAACTAGACGCCGCTGCTCGCTTTCGAGTCTGGCCAAAGAGCTCGGCAGCGCAAGCGTCCATGTCAAGGATGAGAGCCGACGATTCGTTTATCGGCTTTCAAGAGTCTGGGAGCCAGCTACATAGGCGCTCGGCTGAGCTTTGGCCCGACGATGCGGCGCTAATGTGCTTGACGTCGCGAAGGGTGGTGGGGTATGCTGCCACAGATGGTACGCTCATACCCCAATGCCTTGGAAACCGTTGATGCTCATGCGGACCTATCGACCGACAGCCGCGTACTCGCACACATCAAAGTTCGACAAGGCGGGATCGTACCGATCGATACGGAGACGACAATCATGCCTGGTCTCAACTGCGGGTAGGTGGCGCCTTGATTGACTAGACTTGTAGCGCGCGGTGGACCCAGCCGATGCGCCGACGATCACGGATGCGTAAACGGAGCAGGCGATGGTTCAGCTCTGAGAGTTGAAACTGCATGTGGACGCTGCAGTGCCCGCCGCGCCACGTAAGCGTCGATTCAACATAAGCGACGTTGTCGTACTTGTACAGAAGGGATACCGAAGCGCGGAAATGTATGAGCATGAACGTACAGCAAAGACGTTGATAGCTACATCGGATACAAATCGTACAGGCAGAATCACTCGCGACGCTGACTATCGTGCGTGAGTACGGCATCGAGCAACACCTGGGCTCCCAATGTGCTACGCTTGTCAGTACTTGACAGACAGCTGATGACTTACCAATCTTCCGCTGTCGAGTACTCTTCCGGGTTGTGCGAGACTCCATCCTTACATGGTATGAAGATCATACCGGTCGGGCATCGACGCGAGGTGTTGCAGCTGCACTGATAAGACACGTTCAGTCTCAAACTCTAGCTCTCACCTGTCATGTCCGGCCCCACTGTAGATGTCGCGTACGAAATCCTCACCGACGCTAGCAATGCCCGCTTGACGGATCACGTTGATGCACTCTGGAGAGAATCGCTCGACCGGTGCTTTGAACAGATCGGTCCATGTAATCTTGCAGCCGCGCGAAGTCTTGGCAGCCGCCAGCGCATCGCCCTGCTCACGGATTTCACTCTCGATCGTGTCCAGCGCAGCATCATCGAGGTGACGGATATCAAGCGAGAATGTGACCGATTTTGCGATGGTGTTAATACTGCCTGGCTGCAACGAGATGATGCCGGTTGTCGTCAACCCGTTGTGCTTGCGAGCGACGTCATTGGCCATGCTAATCAATCGAGCGGCACACAGCATGGCGTCGGATCGTGACGCGAGCGGGGTGGTTCCAGCGTGGCTGTCGCGGCCAGTCACGGTGATGTCGAACCAACGGTAGCCTTGGCCGCCAAGGACGACGCCGATTTTCTTCTCCTCTTCTTCGAGGATGGGCCCTTGCTCTGCCAACTATGAGCAGGCCACAAAACGCTTGCGATCACCACTTACCAATGTGAAGCTCAAAGTGTGCAGCAAGCGGGTTGGCTTGATAGCTGCTAGGCGTTGCACCGACGTAGCCTATCCGCTCAAGCTCTGCCTTCGCAGTAATGTTGGTGTTGTTCACATCGCTCAGGTTCCAAGCGTCATCGAGCTCAAGACGTTCAGCCCACACCGCGGAACCGTGCATCGACTTTGGGAAGCGAGCTGGCAAAGTTTAGTCGACGCTCATGAGGAGGCTTCAGTGCTCACCGCCCTCTTCACTAGCGGAAGTCGTCAGCGGAGATCGAAGAATCAGCACTGCACTCACTTTGTCCAGCTGATCGCTGCTACCGGATATTCGGTTTGTACATTCTTATCATCAAGGGTGCGTAGTACCTCGAGTGCGGCCATGACGCCGAGGATGCCATCATATCGTCCACCTGATGCGTCAAATCCAGCACGTCGACGCGATGCTCTCCTCACCAGTGGGTTGGGTGTCAAGGTGTGAGCCCATTGCGGTGGGAGGACCCTCCTTGCGACCGGGGCGGATGCCGAACAGATTGCCCATCTGATCAATCCGCACCTCGCAACCAAGTGCTTTCAACTCGGTGCAGAACCAATCACGGACTTGGCGGTCTTCGTCTGACAGTGCCAGCCGGCACATCCCCGTCTCAGTAGGGGCACTGACTACATTAGCACCGACTTCGTGTCTCTGCATCGACTCACGATCCCCACGGGTGCGCGGCGCCAAACTTGCAAGTCTCATGCAGGGTTTCGTTGAGACGCTTGCCGTTGACACGCAAGCTGCCGGCTTCGTAGACCTGGGCGACCTTTGCAATCATTCTGAGGATCGAGTTGCTTCGCATGTTCGCGCCGAAGAAAGCTCATATAACTACCGGGTTGTCGTGCGGTGCCCGGCATCGCGTTCCTGGTCGGCTAACCGGCGCCTGCACTCGGAATTGCCTCGGTCGCGTGCACGTGATTATACTCGCTGATAGCTAGACCAGGATTGGCGCACCGCGCCTGACCAATGCTGTGCGCCAGCTGACCGATGGATCGTCCTTGATGATCTTGAGAATTGCCGCCACGGCATGCGGACCGGGGCTTCCCTTCCAGCAGAGGCGCTTGACAAAGGCCTCGTATACTGCTCGGTCATGTGCGACCGAAGAGAGTGCCAGTGTCATGATAGGGATCAGCAGTCCGGTCTCGGAACCCCAGTGGACGGCCGCAAGTACATTGAGGCCTTCCTGGACGCATGCCTGAGGTGTGAGCCGCAGATCGTCCGATAAATGAAACTCACCTGAACCCGATGGTCCTCCAGGGGCATGCCCAGCACTTCACGTAACAGCAGCACGCGAAGTGATGCATGATGCATCTAAACAGTAATCAGCTTAATCCAAACACACGCGTTGACTTACAATGCGGCCATTCATAATGCGAGTGTCGACCGGGGTTGACACAGACGAATCGCGGTCCGCTACGTCGTGCTTGAGCTCGTTCTCCAGCAGGGCAATAGCGTCTTCAGCCTCTAGCTTGACCTCGATGTCACCCGCTAGATCCTTCTCCTTGACAGCAGTCTCATAACGACGAACCAAGTCTAGAGTTGCGTTCCACTGCTCGCAGACCTCGACGGGGACTGCGAAGACCGAAGTGAGGTCGTCGCCGTTCGTGCGGCGGCTTGGAGGGACCAAATCCCACAAGGGGCGAGTCGGGGGTAGTTCTTGTGCCAAGCGGCTGACATCGAGCCACGTCTGCCACATTGAGCAGACGCAGAGGAAGAATATCTCCCTCTCCGAGTATTCGATCTGACCTGCTGCAGACATGATGGCGAAGAGACGTGCGAGAATCGGGGGCAGTAGGTGTGGATGCCCGTCGATTACGGCGAGGAAAATTAGCTGATTGTCAGTCGCCATTCCGAGTGCACTTAACAACATACAAGGCTGAGACCGCCGATGACACACTCTCGCTGTTGCAACGAAGCGTTTGGCAAGTCTGGTAGCCCAGCTACAAGCGCCTTGTACGCCAAAGCCCTGCTGTTCTTGGCATGCTTTCTGAGCTCCCGTGTGTCGGCCGAGGAATCCATGCTGAGCAGATTCGCGCGATGTGTGGACGAACAGGCTAGTAGCGCGTGGTAAGCCGGATTGTCTGCGTTGTGTCCGGCGAGCGCCATAGCCAGTGCCACGGGTAGAAAATGTTGCCTGAACATGTTGCTTGGTGATTCGCACGCTACGCTGACCGAGGCTCCAATATTCAAGCAGTAATCGATCAACTCGCGATCTGAAGGAGGTAGCGTTGCGAGTACAGTGGCCGGCACCATCTCTTGGAGCGATGGATAGCCAGTCGTGCCAGGAGATGGAGCCCAACTGAATGTTGGCGAGATAACTAGAGGTCTCGATGAGGGCTCAGCGACCTGAGCAAGTGCTAGTGCGCGTTCGATGGGCTGGCTTTAAAGACCGTTCAGCTTGATAGCAACCTACTCAGGCACTTACAGGCTTGAGATGATATGATCAGGATCTAGTCTATTGACCATCCCTGAAGGAGATAGATGATGCGCGCTTCCCATAGGGCTACGCATGCAAGTCAGCAAGATCGTCAATGACTACGGTCAAACTGACGATGAAAAAACGGGCGACTCAATCCGAAGGCTATTCGTAGTTCCATCGGTCGCTGGAAAGCCTCTTGATTGACTCTGGTGCTGTGCATTCACCGGACTGAGGTTCGGCGCGGACCTGCACTGGATGAGCTTGGTGCTGGTCATATGAGGCACTTACACCTGCTCGACCGCCGTATCGTTCACCGCAACATCCGTCGCCTGACTCTCTGAATGATCTCCGGATATCGGATGTTCTCTCAATGATGCTAACAGCAGAACTGGGCGGCGTGAATTGTTGCGATACCGAACTCCTCGCTCGCGGTCATATGAGCAGTCCAGTAGGCGGTCCGTACAACGACCGCATGCCGGTCGGATCTCATCGCACTGAGTTTGTCAGAATCTGAAGAACAACTTTTTAAGACGTAATGACCTTCTTCTTGGACTTGCAAACCATGTCAATGACAGGCTTCATCGAGTTCGTCGCACTTACGACGCGACACGCCCTGCAGCCTGTCCGAGATCTAGTTGGCTTCGCTTGCGACGGCGTAGCCTGTGGACTGCTGCTTGGCCGCGAAGACCCCTCCGGCTCGTCGTCGCTCATGGAAGGAAGGATGTATGCCCAAGCGAAGCTCAGGAGCACCGCAAGGACAACAACATCCGCTAGCAACAGCCTAGCGGCTTCATTGCTAGCGCACCCTACGTATGATGCATGTGCGACTAGATGATCTTCTCTACAACTCGCAATGCCGCCATGAGTCGCTCATCCTGCCAGGTCGGTGTTGCTAGCTGCAAGCACAGAGGTGCGTCCACGAATGTCTTGGGGTCGTCTGACAGGATCAGCCGACGCACGGACATCGCAGGGCACTCACAGCTTGAGTAGATCTCTGCCTCGTGTGCGTTGCGAGGCTCGTAGCTGGCGTCCTCATCATCGCTGACTACAGCTTGCAAGCCAGTTGGAAAGGTGGTAGCAGGCCAATCAAGAAGGTTGAAGTAGGCCGTGTAGTTCCAATACCGCGAAGTACCGCAGACGGGTGCAGGACCCGGACCGTTCGGCAACAGCACCGCGTCAACCTTCAGTGATCTGTAGTGTGCATAGACTTCGGCGCGGAAGGTGTCGCGTTGGTATGTAAGCTGTACATGTCAGTTGATCAGTAAGCTGACGCAAGACTCTTACGTTGTACAACTCCGAAGCCGACACCTCCTGTGCGTTGTTCACAATCCATTCGGTGAGCGGCAGCATGGGCTCGTCGACAAGCGACGCTTTGAGAAGCTTGGCACCATCTGGGTAGTACATCTTATTCTGTGGACCGTCAGCTACGTGGTGTCTGTCGCCGACTTACGATGAGGTCCCAACTGCGGTCAATTCCGAGCGGTGTCACGTCGACAAGCTCGACGAGGCCACTCTTCTCCAGCTTGCTGATGACCTCTCCCATCGCGCGACGGATGGACGCAACCGGTCGGACGATCCCGTCTTCGCGGATCACACCAATTCTGAGCTTGCCGCCAGCACCGGACCAACCATCAAACCCGGCACCGACGCCTGCATCAGATACGGGTCGCCAAGGCATATCCGCCACGGCCGGGTCAACCTTGGCCGGCTGGGTAGCAATGATCGATTCGATGAAAAGCTCCATATCCCGCAGCGAGTGAGCCATCGGACCGACAGCACCTCGGATGAGCTCGAACCCAGGCTGGGCCACCTGGATACCGCGTTTGGGCAAACGCAGACTGGATGGTTTGAAGCCCCAGAGACCGTTACTACCAGGTCAGCGTGACCAATTTGGTTCGGGATACATACTTTGCGCAAGGATTGCGGATCGAGCCGCCGATGTCGGTGCCAATTCCCAAAGGTGAACCTCGAGCACCGAGCAAAGCGCCTTCTCCTCCGGAACTCCCTCCGCAGGTCAACGCGCGATTGTAAGGGTTTGTCGTGATGCCAAGGTAAGAGTTGGTCTCAAGGTGCATGATTGACTGTGGCTGCGTCGTCTTGACGAAGAAGACTAGTCACGTCAGTCATGATCAGGTACGTAGGATTCACACACCTGCACCGGCCGCACGCAAGCAAGCGATGATATGCGCATCTTCACCGAAGTGCTTCTTGCCCGCCCGTGAGAGAAACGCTGTTGCCTGCCCAACCCCCTTGATGAAGATCATATCTGCTTGTAGTGAGTGACGCGCCGCGGTCACTAGGATTACACACCCTTGACGGAGATGGGCACGCCGTGCAGCGGACCGACTGGCTCGCCAGTGGCCGCCAGCTGCTCATCCAGCCACCTCGCGCGCTCAAGAGCTTCCTCGTACAGAAATTCTGTGACACAGTTGACCGTCTGTTGGGCGACCGCCGCCGACTTGAGGAACGCAGTGACCACCTCGACTGAAGTATACTGCCGTGCAACAATGGCCTCGTGGATGGCTGTAGCATCCAGGGAGATGATAGCGAGTTCATGCTTGCTGAGCAGTCCCGATTTCGCTGGGTAGTCCGTCACATTGAGTGGAAGCGGATACAACTCGGCGGGGAGACGGAACTCGGCAGGGATTTGCGCATCCCGCTCGGCTGCGTACTTTTGTGCCAGAGCAGCGATAACAGGGTCCTCGTATTGCCAGGCAGTCGTGAGAGTTTGGGTCATGTTGGTCAGTAGTGCAGTGCGGCTGCCGAGGCGTCTCCAACAGTACCCATTTCGTGCGGCAATCTATCAGTTGCGCGCTATCGCGCTTGCCGCTTGATCTCGGCATGCAACTTTGCCGACGCTGAGCGGCTATCTTGAGTCTCATGACCCGCCATATCTCTGTATTCGCGCGGCAAAGTCGGACGTCACCATGCAACAGTCCGATGCGGGGTATATGTACTCGAGGTTACTGCTCAACGTCTCGCATTCAGCCGCAACATGTCGAAATCACCATCTTATCAAGACGACAAAGAGATGGGCGTAGACGAAGCAATTCAAGAGGTTGACCCCACACAAGTGCCCGTTGATGAGGCCTTGCTCAAGGTTGCTCTTCGCAAGGTATGTAGGTGCTACTGACTGACTGTATCTGACATGAGATAGGTTGACCGCCGCCTATTGCCGCCATTGGGCTTGCTGTTCGTGGCGCATGGCACCAGGATCAAGCGCTGACACAGTCCAGCTACTTGTGCTCGTACCTCGACCGATCGTCACTAGCCAACGCGTCCATCTTCGGTGTGTATGACACTTCGTCTTGAGCTTCCACTAAGGTTACAAGGCCTCAAGCAGTCGTTGAAAATCACAACCGAGCAATACAACCTGATTGCGACTGTAAGTCTTCAACGATCCCAGCGCTGGAACTGACAACCTGCAGGTCTTCTTCTTCGTGAGGCCACTCGTGATATGTTTCAAGCGGAGCTGACCAAACAGAGCTATGGCCTGTTCGAAGTGCCATCCAATATTGTTCTCAGTTATGTCAAACCGTCTTGGTGGATCGCCTTGCTCTGTACGTGCACGCAAAGCAGTTTACGTCTCTGACGCATGTAGGTGGCTCTTGGGGTGTCGTCATGACGCTTTCCGGCATTGTGCACAACTTTGACGGCGCCATGGCTGCTCGGTGAGTCTCTCCGAGTAGGCGGTCCGACAGCTGACGCAAACAGGTTCTTTCTGGGTGTGACCGAAGCCGGCTTCTTTCCAGCAGCGCTTGTCCTCGTTGGCAACTGGTACCCACGCCACATGCTCCAAACTCGTATCTCTGCCTTCTATGTCCTTGGAGTATTTTCGGGCGCGTTCTCAGGCCTGATTGCGTACGGCATCAATTATATGGATGGGGTTGGAGGCCTCGAGAGTTGGCGCTGGGTACGTCGTATCATCCGGCACAAGGCCTAGTTGACCTTTGAATAGATCTTCCTTCTCGAAGGTAATGTCATTACGTATCACCCGGCTGCGTGATCTGACGATTCAGGCATGGCAACTGTCCTGCTATCTAGTGTCATCTTCTTCTTCCTGCCAAATGATCCGAAGAGCAGCAAATTCCTTTCACCCGAGGAAAAGGATGTCATTGCGCACAGCTGCGACGCAGAGGGCAACGGTGGACACGCCCACTTCCAGTGGGAATATCTGAGCTCCGTCGTCAAAGGTGAGCAACTGCTTTGCGAGGGCGAATGAGCTTACTTTCGTCAGATTACAAGGTGTATTGCTGCACTTGGCTCGCCGGTTCGGTCAACATCATCGCATTCGGCTTTTCCTACACCCTTCCCACGATTCTCACACAACTCGGTTACAAAGCAGCGCAAGCCCAGCTTTTGACGATTCCCATGTTAGTTTCTTCCGAAATCCGCCGCTTTCGTGCTGAACCTCTTCTTTAGCTATGTAACGGCCTGCCTCGGTACTGTCGGCGCAGCCATCGTCTCTGATCGCATCGGCAAGCGTCATCCAATGATTCTGACCGGGTTTACCATCGCTCTCATCGGCTTGGTGATGCTTTACGCGCTACCCAAGAACAGACTTCCCGGCGTGCGCTACTTTGCCTGCTGTGTCATGATGGTGAGTCCCCTCTACTACGTGTACAGTATCGCGTGGGCTGAACCCATATCGAGGGAGGGATCTATTCAGCGTTCGCGGGCTGTATCGCTTGGAATTGTACGTCCCGAAGCATAGCGAAGGTGAAGAAGACAAGATCTCACATCCTTCCCAGCCAACAACGCCGAATCCCGCGGCAAGCGCAATGTCTCGATGGCTTTCATGATGACTATCGCCAGTCTGGCAACAGCAGCTGGTACGAACTCTTACCTGGGCCGCCAAGCGCCCTACTACACGATTGGGTTCGGCTTCTCCATCGTAAGTCGTCGAGAATCCCTACGTATGCCTTGCTAACCTGATCAGGCCATGTGCGCCTCTTCCATCCTCGTTGCGACCTTCTTGGCCTTGATGATTAAGCGGGAGAATCGCAAGAGGGACGCTATCCAGATCGAGATGGAGAACAGGGGCGAAACGATTACGCCAGAGGTTGCGTTCCGGTACATGCTGTGAGAGTTCCTCATAACGTGGCGGGAGTTGTAGTATACTCTTGGGCTTTGTAGCGCACTGTGCGCATAGATGATAGTTCATATGTGGGCAATGAAATATCAGGTCTATTTACACACTCGCTTGGCATACCCGGGTGGGCAAATGAGATTCGATCGACAGGTGTTCTTTGCTAGTGCATGCAGCAAGAGATCATCCACAGTCAATGTCATGCGGCGCACCGCGCCGTGTATACTACAAACAAACGTCAAGCAGACTCCTACTCCTTACTCCCTTCACACCGCCCGACCCTCACCCAACAGCTCCTCCAGCTTCCTCTGTTCCGTCACCCTCTCTCGCTTTGCCTTGATCTCATTCCGTTTCGCCTGGAGCGCCATTTCTGCCCTCAGATCGCCCCTGGACTTGACAGCCCGCAAGCCCGAGTCATACGCTTTACCTCTGGCACGAGCGGCCGCGCGGGCCGATTGGTTCGGCGTGCTCGATGGCGGGTTCTTTGGGCGCACGGGTGTTTTGACTGGCGTCGAAACAAGCGTCGAGCTGCTCTCGTTGGCACGCGTAGCGGGGCTGAGGATCGAGGTGGAAGACGAAGCGGTGCTGAGATCACCAGGACCGGTACTGGACTTTCCAGCGCGCGGACGCACTGTAGCCTGCATACGAGCGAGAGAGCTTGCGGTAGGCTGGTAGAGTGAATGCTGGCGAGGTCCAGCAGGCTTGGCGGGGGTTGCAAACGCTTCAGGCTTGGGAGCACCCGAGGCGGGTTGGCGAGGCCCTTGCGGCCTGGGCGTTACTGCGCCTGAGGCGGTCGTGTCCCGACGAACGACGGGAGCTGGAGGTTGTCGAACAGTCGTCTCTTGACGCGCCGCTGGACGGGGCCCAAGCGGTTTTGCGACAGGCAGCTTGTTCGGAATCGGCGGCACAGGTGGTGGCGCCATGGACCCGCGTGTCGTATCGGCATCATCCGCATCGAACCTAGGCAACGCGGGGCGCGACCTGTTCGGCGTCCCTACGTGCTTCAAGATGCTAACCGTCGACGCCGTCTCTGGCCTGCTGGACATTGACAACAGGTCAGTCGACAATGTCGACTTGTTGCGACGAAGCGAAGCGCCGATCTCCTGCGTCGTGGTACGGAGCGAGGTCGAGCCTCGGCGAAGGGACGATTGAAAGTCAAACTTTCTACGTGGGAGTTCTGGCACTGGCTCTGTTGGCTTCTTCAAGAATCCAAGCTTGCCACTGAGCCGGCGCGCTGCGAGCATCAGCAACTGATCCATCGTCTCCCAGCGAACGCACCCTTGGCCGCAAGACCCGCCATGCTCCTCCGCTTCTCACGCTTCTCGCGCATCTTGCGCATCAGCTCCGACGTCTCGCCCGACGCTTTCCTCGCACGTCCGAGCGTGCCAAGGCTGAATGAAGCGCTGATGCTCAGCTTTGAGCGCTTGTTGCGCCCCTGCTCGTCTTCAGCCACTGGCGCAAGTGGCAATCCGTTCGGCGCGGAGGGTGTCGTTGCGGCCGTTGCGAGCTTGCGCTTGGGTCGCGCCGTGGAGGACGAGCTTGAGAGGGGCAGGGTCACGGTCGACATTGCGACGCGCGAAGTCAGAGATGAGTGGACGGACGATGTCGGACGCGGCGGTGGGACCGACATACCGCGGCGGGCAGCGGCGTGTGTCGTAATGGACGCCATTCTGCGCTGTCAGCTCGGTCTTTCGATGACGCGAGCGGCTCACTTTGCAAACTCGCGTTCATGCGCTTCCTGAAACCTATCCTTGACGCCACTCGACAACCCAAACCCATTCACACCGTCGACCGCTGAATCCGTCTTGACCGTCTTGCCTAGATCGACGGCTTTGCCCTTGAGCAGCTCCTTGCCCATCTTGCCACCGCGCTCGCCTAGGCGCGCGTTCATCTCCTCGAGAAGTTTCAAGCCTGCGCTTGAGAACTCTTCGTTCGAGATCCCGTTGGACGGGAGAGGCGAGCCAAATACGAACGCGCCTGGTGGGCTCTGAGGGCCCGGTGTGGCTGGCGGTACTGGCTTGGCGTACTGGCTTGGGAGGATCGGTAGCGGTGGGTAGACTGCCGCGAGGCTCGCCGAGCCCATGATGAGACCAGGGGTCTGGATCGAGCCCTGGCCAAAGAAGCCGGAAGCTTGGCTACCGAGGATGGTCCCGGCTATGCTGCCATTCCGACCGTGACCTGTTGCGATCGTACTCGCGTAGATTGTCGATGCCTGAGAGCCCGAAGGCGACAGTGTCGGCTGGTAGCGCGCGAAAGAGTGCATGGCGGGCAGATCAGGGTGTTCAGGCGAGTTTTGTCGTGCCGGAGCGGGACTGCCTGGTGACAGAGGCAAGGAAGTCGTCGACACCATGCGAATGGTGCTGTTGGCACCGAGCGAGGCGTGAGGGTGGCGCTTGGGCACGCCGACTGTTGGTGCTGGGCTTGGAGGAGGTGATGGTTCGAGTGCTGGGACGGGCGGTGGCGAGACGGCGTCCTCGGTACTGTTCGATAACAATACTTTGGAGGTTGATCTGCGCAATGATGACGCGAGTGCTTTGAGTGACGCCTTGGTGCGTGAGGATGCGGATCCTGCCCAGCGTCAACGCAATCTTGAAGAATACAGGCACGACTTACCCGCACTATCACTCCGAGGGAGACCGCCGCCAAACTCGTCCACCGCCTTGGCGTTGCTCATTCGCTTTGCGAGACTCTCGCCATTCCCCGCACTTTTCCACGAGCCATGGCCAGGCGTCTGCTGGCCCTTTGCCGGGCTCGCCAGACTAGCCCCATCGTCGTCGAGGACCTCCCACTGCTTTGCCGTTTCATTCGAGTAGATGCTCGAAGTGGGTCGTGGGCGCTTGCTAGTGCCATGTGTGATTTGATCCAAGAGGTGATCTGGGATCGCTGGCAGTTGACGCGGCGAAGGTTGAGGTGGCGGCAGAAACAACGGGTGCGTGTGACGGGCTGACGGTGTTTGCTGCGGCGTCGTAGACTCTTCTTGGTCCGCTTCGGACGCCGTGTCGGTCTCGGGCGTCGCAGGTCTGTGCACAGGCGAGGACGTATACTGATACCCTTCACCGTCCGTCCCGTCGTTCTCGCTCATAGTGACCGAGTCGTCTCTTGTGATGTCGATGCTCATATGCGATGCCTCCATCGATTGGCCATCTGTGCGTAGATAGGGGTCAAAACATGCTTCAAAGGAGGGGACAGGTGTAGATGATGAACAAACATTCTTGGAGCCTTGCCACCAGGTCAGTATTCTGCGGGAACGCGTGAGCCTCTGGTATGTCGTGGTAGCTGAGAAGACTGTACCGACCTTGCCAGAGCCCTTGAGTCCATATTTGCGCGAGAGGGACAGCAGCTGGTGCCGCTTAAGGCTGTTGAGCGCTGCTTCGCTGATGATCACGTCAATCCCGCTCGCAGACGGTTCCGCCAACTCACTTCCAGAGAATCTCGTCTTCTTCGTCCATCCTGTCTTCTTCTTCCAAGCAAAAGAGGTCGTCAGTGCTGTCTCTACTGTGCCATGGGATGATTGATCTTGCGAGAGCAAGTCGAACACGAGGCGAGACAAACAAATCAGGCGCGGATGAGTTGCGTGGATTACGTAACTTGTTCAGCTCGCTCTAGCACTTCGCTAGCAATTCGCACAGCAACACAAACAGCACGCTGCCGAGCTCATTGTGAAGACGGAAAGCACTGGGAAGACTGTACTGGCACATCTATTCCAGGACCAATGGCGTCGTCCAGCCAGCTTCCGGTCGTGCCAAAGGTCTCGTTCCGGCTCGTCACGGATGACAAGGCCTTAACGCTGCCAGCCGGCGTGCACTCGGTATGTGCGCGCCTTGTCGATGTGGAGGCTGCTGACGGGTTCATAGGAACAGAGCAGATCATATGGGTGTACGTGTCTGTTGCAGAGACCGGCGTACAGCTGATTACTCGTGCAGACAATGACTTCTCCGACTTTGAGCGGCCTGATTACTATATACGCCATATTGGTGCGTGTACGCATACAGAGCTCGATGCGTGATCAGCGTTCAGCCATAGCCCTGGCCGTGCCGGGAGCACCTTGAGCTGACCGACCATGCTGACGATGCCGTAGAGCCTATCGAATCCGAGTTAGCCAAGCAAGTCGAATATGACATGGATGAGCAAGGTCTGTCACCGCTTCTTGAGCCTACCTGCAATGTTGACGAGGTATAGATCAAGAATGGCTCGACTCGATCAACGCCGAGCGGCGCAAGGATCAGTCAGGCCCAATTTCGTACGAGACATTCGAGATCATCATGGACAAGCTCGAGAAGGAATGGTTCGACTTGGTGTGTCCTCCATTTGCACAGAATTACAGCGGGCTAATATCACCTAGATCAAGCGCGTCCCGCAGCCGGCTTCGCATCTACCGGTCGAAGACTCGAAATGTGCAATCTGTGACGATGGCGAGGGCGAAAACTCGAACGCGATCGTGTTCTGCGACGGATGTAACCTTGCTGTTCATCAGGGTACGTGTCACAACTGGCATCGTTCAAAGCTGACATGACAGATTGCTATGGCGTGCCGTACATTCCAGAAGGCCAGTGGCTCTGCCGCAAATGCACCGTATCACCCGAGAACCCCGTGGTGAGTCGTGTCCCGCATCGTACGAGAGACTAGACTGATTGCGATAGTCGTGCTTGTTCTGTCCCAACGAAGGCGGAGCGTTCAAGCAAACATCGACAGGTCACTGGGCTCACCTCTTGTGTGCGATCTGGATCCCCGAGGTCGGCGTCGGCAACACCATCTACATGGAACCGATTGAGGGTGTGAACGATGTGCCAAAGAGTCGATGGAAGCTGGTCAGCTGCAAGATCCATCGCATCGCAGACGCGGGGATCCGCGCCGCGATCATGCTAGTGTAACTAATCATCCGCAGGTCTGCTCGCTGTGCAAGACGCGCTCCGGCGCGTGCATCCAATGCGATAACCGGTCGTGCTTTACCGCGTTCCATGTCTCGTGCGCTCGACAAGAGGGATTGTTGATGAGTATGAAGAGTATGGGGACCGATGGGGTCCTCCGAGCTTTCTGCGAGCGTCATCTGCCGGTGCGTACCTCACCCAGCGTGCAACTCTTTGACCTCTGCAGGCCGATGCTCCGCGCCGTCAGTTGCCCGACGACGACGACGAAGCCGCCGGGCCCGTCACTACGACAAAGTCTGCACGTGCACATACAAAGTCGTATCGGCCAGGTCCACCTCTTGTCCCCTCCATCATCGTTAATAAGCTTGCGGACTACGTTGCGAAGGTTGCCGTTCGGAAGAAGATGCCGTTCATTGAACGGCTGTGCCGGTACTGGAGCTTGAAGCGCGAGGCGAGGCGAGGCGCGCCACTGTTGAAGCGTCTGCATCTCGAGGTGTGTATGTACCAGGGTGCAGGATCACATCTGATTGGTCTAGCCTTGGACGGCATCGAATGCGCTCAAGGAGGAGTCTGAAGAGGACAAGGCGAGGAAGCACGGCGTGCGTCCCGGTTTGCAACCTGATGGACTCGCTAACACTCCCAGTTCCTCGTCCGCCTCCGCACAGACCTTGAAAAGGTCCGCATGCTCGCCGAACTCGTGCGCAAGCGAGAACGCGAAAAGCTGCGCCAAGCCCAGTGCATCAAGGATCTGATTGACGACTTTGTCTTCCCACACGTCAGCAAGCTGCAGCTCATCTTGGAAAAGGTCTCGGCGTGAGTCGCAGGGCATACCCTGGGCGAGACTGACAACTCAGGATGGATCGTACCGAGCTCTTCCTGAATCCCGTGTCGAGGACTGAAGTGCCAGACTATTTTGAGGTGATCAAGGAACCAATGTGCTGGCTTGCGATCGACGAGAAGCTCGAAGCTCGGCTATACCGCAATGTTGCGGAATTCAAGGTGATTTCCTGTGCTCCCCTCTGCCTGCCGAGGGCTGACAACACAGCGCGACGTCCTGCTTGTGCTCGACAACGCCATGACGTACAATGCCGTCGATTCGTTGTTCCACCGGACGGCAGGAAGACTCAAGAAGAACGCCGAGCCGCTACTGGCAGAACTTGATGAGCTGCACAGCACTCTTGGGCCATCGGACGACGCAACATCCGGGTCGCTCGAACCACGATCAGAGACTCTCGAGATGCTGCTGGGGCCATCTTCCAATCCACAGCGCGATGTCCTCGCGTCAATGTTTGCATTTGAGCTCGAGCCGCCCAGACCACCGACCCCGCCGCCGCCACCGCCAGAGGAGAAGAAGCCGAAGCCGAAGAGTAAGAAATCTCGCATGTCCTGGGCCGAGCGTCAGCAAGTATGGGCTGAGAAGCTTGCTGAATCTCGTGTCTCGGCCAGACCCACGAGAGCTGCACAAGCGCTCACACAGGCATTCGAGGCGGAAGCAGACGCTAGCAGTTCACATGTCGAGGTTGACGAACCCAAAGCGGAGAGCTCGACCTCTAGCCGCAGACGCGGTACTCGTGGCAGAGAGGTCGAGACGTCAGCGTCGACGACCGAATCGGCACCTCGAAGTCGCACTGCTCGCCCCGAGCGCGGTGTCGTTGGCGTGCGGACCTTGGCACACATTACCGAAACGGAACGTCGGGAAATGGAGAAGAACATGGAGTTGACGGTCGAGCAAGTTAATGGAGAGGATCTGTTCAAGCGCTTCAATGTCGGCTGGGTGCTGCCCGCTGGTAGCAAACGTGGCAACAGGGTTGAGCGCAAGGAGTCAGACGGGCCAAAGCCGCGAAAGAGTGCGTGGGCGTCTGAGCCGGGCAGAGCTGACGTTGTACAGGGGACCGACGTCGAACACATGATGGGTCAGCAACCTTGTCGACTGAAGCTGGGCCTTCGAGGGACCGACTGGATTCGTCAAGAACCGACAGTAGCCTGAGTCCGATTTCGTCCGATGCAGACGAGCCGCCAACCGCAGCATCGCCAAAGTCACCTAGTATGGCTGTCGAATCAGATCACGTAGGGGCTGCCGTTGTCACCGAGGACGATGCAAAGAAAGAGGCGACGTCCCGGTCGTCGCCGAAGCGGCGAACTCTCCCGCGTCGAAGCACGGCACGGAATGGCAATGCGGCTGACGTCGCCGCTCAAAAGTCGGCGAGCCCGATGGTGGTCGATCCGACTCTACCAGAAGAGTCGGCAGTCGCAGAGTCTTCGCGACCGTCATCGCCAAAGAAGCGGACTCGAGCTCGTGCGACACCCTCGGCGCCGAGCAAGAAGCGCAAGAGGGAGCCGTCGGCCGACGACCAAGCCGAAGCCGAAGCCGAGATTCCTGGCGGAGCACATGCAAACACAGAAGCAGAAGCAGCTGCCGGGTCGGCAGAAGCATCACCATCGGCAGCTCCACTGCGTGAACCAAACAAGGCTAGCCGGTCGCACAAGAAGGCGAAACCGGCGCCCGACTCATACCCGGCCGGTACTTTAGGTCAGTCGGCGTCTCTTGTCGGGTATAACTAAGCTGATCTCGGACAGTGTGGGCAAAAGGTCGGCTTACTGTGCCAGCGTTACGAGCGGGCTGACCCCAGCAGTCGAGTCATTCCCCTTCTTCCCCGCCGAGGTTGTCGACCTCGTCGAAGACCGCGACGAAGTTCCACAGAACGTTCTCGACCTCGGGGAAGCATCAAATGCTGAAAGCAGAGCGTGGTTGGTCCGATTCTTCGACTCGCAGGCGAGCTATGGCTGGGTGACCGAAGACAAGCTTGATCTACTAGGCGAGAGCAACGGTCAGTCGTACATCGCTTGAGATAGATGAGGCTAACGTTGATCAGACGTCGATGCGAATTATCTGGCTGTGCGATATAGCATACATTCGAGAAACACTACTGACTATCGCAGGGCAAGGTTAAGAGCGGAGCGAGGCGCGGGTTCCGCACACCACGGATCCGGCAGATGTGCAATAAAGCATACAGGTGCGTGACTCAAAAGGTGACCTAGCGTCTGCTCAATCAGGGCAGGCAAGCACTTGCCGAGATGGACATTGAAGAGGCGCAAGCTGGTGCGGATGCATGAGTTGTTTGATCAACGTATAAAAACATTCATAACTGAAGCACAGCTCCTTGGATACATGCGCAAAACGTGCAAACGAGACTTGCAGTGCCAGCTGCTTGCTCAAATAGACGAGACAGAGATCAGTGACCACGGCTGAAGGAGCGCTTGCGATGACGCGCAGCGAGGTAGTTTCGCTTTGCGGCTTGCGTGCGCTTGCTGCGAGGGTGAGCTGTGTCTGGTCCTGCGACGTATGACGTACCACTTGGATGGCTTGCCGGACGTGAATGCGGCAGAGGACGAGGTTGCCGACGATGCAGTGTCTTCAATAGCAGAAGACGGTGCTTCGACGCTCGAGGTTGCTGAAGCGGATGTAGAGGGGGCAGCTTGCGACGTCGCGTTGCCCGTCTCTTCCGGGATGGCAGCATTGTTGTTGAGAACCGGGGTAGTCGTCGTTGCGGCGTTTGAGCCGTCACCCCATAACCACTTTTGCAACGTAGAAGCGCCAATGTAGCCCAAGCTGGGGATGTCAACGAGAACGTTGCTAGTGCCGACCGTCTCTTCGTTGACACCCTTGGGCTCGTTGATGGGAACGGCGAGCCAGTACTGTAGCTGTCAGCCGCGTACCAGGTTATGAGATCACGTACCCGGAGGTTGTTGAAGAACAAGGTCGGCCATGTGAAAGGCGGAGGGTTGGTCTCGGTGCAGTCTGGTCGGTTGTCACCGGCTGATTTCGGCCAGAGCTTGTTGCAGCCCGGTAGCTTGGTGATGGGACGGTAGAGGCCAATGTCCCTGCCTGCTCAGTACGTGCACATCATTGCTGGTGTCACTCACTCGTCAACAATCTTGCCTTGAAGATGGCAGTTGCGGTATGCCTCGGGCTGCAACGACTTGGCGAGTGCTGGGCACTTCTCGAGGTCCTGGCCAACGGCCTTGCCGGCACCGCACGTCTTGATCGTCTGCTCAAGAGTCGATTGCACCCACTGACCGGAACTTAGCACAAGCGATCACGATATGTCTAACTCACCCCGTTGTGGAAGTCGGCGTGATACTGCAAGGGTCAGTACGTCAATCGGCATAGGCAGTCAGCTCACCGTTGTACCGACAGAGTCGCCGTTGGAGAGCACAAGAAGGTCGGGATCATCGCGCCACGGCTGATCCTCGGTAAAGTAATAGTTGATCTCCATAAAGATCGTTGGGTACTGCGCTGGGGTGAGCATCTAGCATCGCGAGGGGCTTCTGACCCGCCTTGATAGGGTGCCTGCAGATGTCAGCGCGGTCGCGCTTTGCACGATGAAGCTTACGAGTCGGGGCAGTTGTGGCCGTTCGGCGTCTCCCATGGACCGTCGAATGGCCACGTCATGTGGTCGCTGGCACTGTCAGCGCAGCCCATTGCCGGCTCACTCACAAGTGATTGGCGGAGTCAAGCGCCCCGTTCGCCAACCCGCAGCTCGGAAAGAAGATACCAGCCCCTACACCATCGCACGGCCCACGACCCGGCGTCTGCGAAGGCAGCTCTTTCGTCTGCTTGTCGTGGTTGCAGTTCCACATGACACCCTGAGAGCGCGGGTCGCTCGTGTTGCGCTGGTTTGACAAACCGGAGATCATACGGAAACCGGGCGGGAACGGCTTGACATCTTCAGTCTTGAGGAAGTAGTAGATGCGCGTCGAGTGGAGAATGTGTGATAGCGAGCCGTTTTGGAATTTGTACTGCGCGAGGCGGAGTTAGGCCTTGCAAGAGCGCTAAACCAAATACGCACGAAAAGCGACGGCGCCCAGTAGTTTGATCTGCCGTCGTTAGCCGATGTGTGCAGACTACGACGAGAACTCACTTGTCATCACCAACAATGATGGAGGAGCATTCGGACTTTGTGAGACTGCCTGCCGCCCCGAGGTTCTCTGTGACAGGTCAGCGTCGAATCCGCGGACAAGGTCTCGATGTTCGGCCTGCAGGGACACGGTTGAAGCATGTTCCGTATGCCGAGGTATTTCAGTTGGCTCTAGCATAGTGCTAACTTCACCAACACCGCCCAACCATTGAATCAATTTCAAGAGTTAGCGCCAGTGCAGCTAGCTCGAGCGTAGATCGAGGACTGGTTCAGCCTTGATCACGGCTCACCATCCAGCAGCCCTTTCAGCACCGCTCCAGTCATCACGCTGAGCTCGACTGCAAATACATTGGTCTCGAGCTCAGACTGCGACTGCAGCTCCAAAATTAACAACAGGTTCAAGCTCGGATCCACCGTGCCCTCAGCAACGGATTGCTGAGCACAGGCCATGGGATTCGGAGATCGCCACCTATCAGAATTTTTGTGCGCACACCAGGCCAAAGAGCACAAAGGACGGCGACTCACGGCTGAAGAGACTGCCACCGACAATCGTGTGCAAGTGCTTGCTGACGGTTCCCGGGTTGACGATGGGATCCATACGTGCGATCGAAATCGTACCGGCCTGGGTGAGTACAAAGTGGTCGGATGTACCCTGTGCATTGACGAGGCCGGGCGCCGCGGCGACTGCCAAGACGGCGGCGGCAAGCAGCGAGTGCGAGCGCATGGTGGTTGAGGTGTGAACGAGTGTGTGTGCCGGGTTGGCGTGTCTGTACGAGTCGATGAATTATAGTACGATGGAGATGGTTGTTGTATATGACAAAGAGAGGACGCGGCGAGATGTTATCGTTAGCCACGGTGGACCCCTTTGTCTGTGCGCATCACGTACCGGCGCGCAGCAGTCGGCAGCGGAAAGCCAGTTTCCGGGGGCTGTCGAGGGCGTTGCAGAGTTGTTGGGCTCGTCGCTTGCGCTATATACGTCGGTGTTGAGAAGGTCGTGGTGGGATGCGAACGCAACAGACGGAACGGGGATAGCCCAAGTTCGAAAGGGGTTCGCTCTGCGTAGGGTGAAACACAAAGGGAAAAAGCGGCGGGCGAGCATTGTGCAGCGATCGGCGCACGGCCGGGATCGCCAAAGGCTTAGCACGGTGGGAGCTAGCATTGTCCATGCACTACAGCAACCAGTCGTGGTCAACCGGGCGGTACCACATCGCTGGTACATTGACTTTTAGTGAATGGAAATGCCTCAGGCGACCTGCCACGGATTCGTGTTTCATCGCGACTGTGGATGATCTTGCAACGCGTCGGGCGCCACAATGGCTGCGGAGCACACGGCGCACACGGTCCCGAGCGGTGATCGAAAGGCAGACGGTCGGACGCGGCTTGCAACTCGCTTGCCGCAGAACAAGTTGCCGAGCGACAGATGCAGCAACGTCACATGGATGACAAGCAGGATCGACCCGACCTCGCTGCGTCTTCTTCGGCCGCCGATGGGCGCCAGAAGCGGACCAAACTTACGACGGGGCGATCAGAGAGGTGCCACGCGTGGTCGGGAGAAGCATAGCCAAGCATAGCTCGCAAAACGGGTCTCTGCATCACCCGTTTGGCGACAGTCAGGCGATGCTGGAGCGTCATGCAGGTGCCTAGGCGCCGATGTGTGAGACCAACTAGTATTGCTGATCGCGACTGCGCAGGCGCAATCCAGCCCTGGCGCGCCAACGCGGCCAACTGGCCCGAGCAAGAAGACATCACAGGGCTACCTGCTGACTGGAACCTGCGTTCGGCCGGCGCACCATGCGGTAAAACTTGCCGCCCTCGACAATCTCAAACCCTCGCTTCCTGTACGTCTCGTGGATCGCGATCCGGGCGTCAAGGTACATGGTGGAGTCTGGGTGCTTGTCGATCTGAGACTGGATCAAAGCCGAGGCAACGCCTTGGCGATGAAAGCGAGGAACCGTATAGATGGGGCCGAGGTACCTGTATCTGTCGGCGATACTGAGACGGGCAGAAAAGGGCTGACCAGTGCTGCTCGTCCTCAAGATGTCGTCGTCGCCCAGCATCAAAGTCGCCCAGGAAGGCATCCCATACGGCCTTGTCGATTCCTTCCCATTCGCTTCCCTTTTCGCCAATGCCCTGAGCCGCTGCACCCTCCGTCGGTCGTCCAAGGTTGTGCCATGTCCCAGGAGTGTGCCAGAGTGCGGCACCCATCAACTCGCCTGTCACAGGGTGTCGTGCTTGGTAGTACTCGACCTTGTCCGCGTTCTCCTCCTGCAGGAATACGGTATAGCGACAAACCCGCCTCGCTATGCGTTGATCCGCAGGTAAACGCGGATGGGGCTCAGATAGGTCATAGTCTTCGTAGAATGCCTCATGGTCACCAGCAACCTCGTGCACGTCAGCTCGAACGAGATGCGATGGACACTGGCAGCTCACGACTTCAGGCAGGTCCACGAGGGAGACCTTGCTGATGATGGGCTGAACTCGTGCAGCAGATAGAGCCGGACTGTCTGTCATGAGACACTAAGCTGTCGGTGGTGAACGCTAGCGACGATCACGAACAAGGCGACCGTGCCTGGTGGCTTTGACTGTGGCAATCTCATCGCTACGGTCGCCAAACCATGTACATCAGCTTGTCGCTCTGTGCAAACTGCGTGAACCCCAGCCGCTCGTAGAACGCCCGATTGCCCGGGACGTCCTTTGCCACATCCAAGATAATCGTGAAATCAGGGTATCGCTGCCTTTGCTCATTATGAGAGCCGTGCCGACACCGCGACCGCGCCACTTTCCAGCCGTGAACAGAGGTGCGAGCACGCTGAGCGAGCATCAGTACCGTACGAGCAAGTGATATGACTCACAAATGCGGCTCCGCCTAGTAGTGAAGCACCTGGAGCAACTGAAGCGCGGAATCTTGACGCCGAAGGGGCACGAGTCAGCAACCCGGACACATGAATGATTGATTGGCGCGAATTATTACACCGCTGGCACAACACTAGTGCTCGGGCTGGCCACGTGACCAATGGAGGGCATCCAGTTCGGGGGGAGGGGGAAAGGACGAGGAGGGGGCTCGGATGTGCGCGCGTTCAGTCGATGGCGATGCCACAGAAGTCGGCGAAGGGATACTCGGCGCGGATGAGCTCGACGACATAGTGGAAGGGCGTGGCGAAGGTGACATGGGAGTGTCCGTCATAGGGCATGCCCGAGTGCAGCATGGCGACCGCGTCGCCGCTACCGGTGACGATGAGCGAGCCAGAGTCGCCGTAGTCGCTAAAGTTGTCGGACGTCCTGCTGTAGTTAAAGACGGCGACTTCCTGGGACTCGACGCCGAAGTCGTCGCAGGTGTAGGCCATCAGTCCCGAATAGCGACCCAACGTCAACTTGGTCTTGCTCCCGTACTTGGCGACGATGAACAGCGGCTTGCCGTCCTTGCTCACGGTGTCGGGGGTGATGACGAGGTGGTGCGGCAGGACGCGAGCGACGGGGAGCTGGAGGTCTTCGGGGATGCTCTTGTCGTCGCGGATGGCGACGTCGGACCAGAAGAAGTTCTCGAGCTGCCTGGCGTTGTATCGGTTGCCTGAGGAAGTGTGAGTTAGCAAGCAAGCGAGAACTGGAACGGAAAGAGGGAGAGAGAGGAAAGGGAACGGAACGCACCAAAGTCGAAGACGTTGCGCTCAAAGTTCACCATCTTGGCTTTGTCGACGGCGACAGTGGCGATGTCACGAGTGTAGGGGCGGTCGCCAGTCCCGACGCCGATCTTGGGGGCCCACTCGACATTACCAAGCTTACGGGCGTTAACATCCGCCCACTCGCCATTGACTTGGTCGAAGAGCGCCTTGAGCGTCGCGCTGTCGGCCGTCTTCTCCTCCAAGGCGGTCTTCTTGCGTCGCAGGGCCGTGACATGCCTCTCCTCGCCCGACGCCGCCTTGGTTTCCGTGAGCTCCATGTCTGCCGCAAGTCCAACCACATCGCGTAAGCAATCAGTGACCTTCTCTTCGATATCGGCGACGGCAAGAGTGTATCGGCGGTCGCCGCAGACGAGGATGTGCTCGGGGTCGGTCCCGTCGGACTCGTAGGGAGTGGTCGTCTTGAGGCAGGCGACGTGCTTGCTGGTGACGCCGAGGATGCGATCGCTCGGCTTGCCGTCCTTGGTCTGGCCCTCGCGGAAGAAGAAGGCGAGCGTGCCGTGCGCGTCATCGGACTGCCTGGCGATGGGGACTCCGAGGCCCACGTTAAAGGGCTGGTTGAGGCCAAACTTGGGGCTGGTGGGGTCCTCGACGCTCATCAGCGGCGGGATGGCGAACTTCTTGACGGCACCTTGGTACCATTCGACGACAACGTCAGTGACCTGCGAGGCGGCTAGGATGCGAAGGATGTCGCGAGTTGCATCGCGAACGGCTCCGGCGCTGGTCGACTTGAAGGGAACGGCGATCCACACGACGACGGGGCCCAAGTACTCGTCCTTGTCGTGCTCGAGGATCGAGAAGCGAACGGGCTTCACCGCCGAGTACTTGATGCCGTGGGACTTGAGACATGCCACGATTGCGGGAGCGACGGCGGGCCATTCGGTGTTGAGCGGCGTACCGAAGACGCCGTGTGCCGTCTTGACGGGGATCGAGAAGAAGCGGGAGCCCGGCGTGGGCGCGGGGAAGGGCTTGTCCTCGAGATCGGAGCGCCACAAGAGCGGGGGAGAGCTGCCGGAGATGCCGTAGTAGTAGTAGTCCATCTCGTACTGGCTGATGAGGTCGGGCGCGACTACGGTGAAGGCCTGCGAGTTGTTGCTGTAGAGCGAGAACAAGGTGTCGGCGTCCCTGACGGTGGAAGTGGTGGGAGACGTGGGAGACGTAGGAGAGGACGGCGGCTCAGCAGCAGCCTCTTGCGCGGCGGCCTGGGCGGGGTTGCGGCGGATCATGCAGTCGACCATGAAGACGGTAACGGCTGGAAGGCAGAAGAATGTGAGTGCCTACGTCGGACAGCAAAGAGGACGCAGAGACGTACCGCCCAGGCGTTTGGGGTCGGCCAGGACGCTCTTGACATGCCTCTTGACACCAAGGACAACACCTGAGAGGTGAACGGACAATCGCGAGTCAGAGATGGACGTGTGTGATGACGAAGCGGCTCACGGTCGGTCAGGTAGCCCAGGCTGGCGAGCTCGTCGGCGGTCAAGTCGACAATCTCTGCAGGAAACACTGAGTACTCGTCGCGGAGAGGAAAGACGGACGGCACTCACTCTTGCCTGGATCAATAGTAGCCATAGTAGCCAAAACAGTTGACGATAGCGGTAGTAGCAAGCCAATCGCAGTTGCGGAGTAACTCGTCGAGGGGGGGGAGAGTTGGGAGACACCGAGGGGGCTGCTTTTAAGGGAGATCCAACGATCCCACAGTGTCTCATGATCCGTCCGGCCCAGTGACGCCGCAACTTCGTTTGCTCCGCGCTGCTGCGGTGCGGTGTTTTGGTCCATGGGCGCGCACAGCGTCCAGCGCGTCCCAACTCTTCTCCCAGGCCATCAAGTTCCAGCCCTTCCAAGCCTTCGCATCCTCTTCCGTCTCGCGGTTTCCGCCCTTGGAGCCCACAGGATCGGGAATTTAGGGCGCCTTCGTCTCTCCCGGGCGCATCCAAGCCGCCGCGCCGAGCAACTCTCCCGTCTCTGGGTGGAACGCGACAATATGGCGGATCCGACCGGTGAAGTAGTACGTCGAGTAGCGATGCATCTGACGCTTTATCTTTTTAGACTCGGTCAAAGGCGGTAGCTGGGCAAATCGAACGCAGTATGACCTCCGAAGGCCTCGCCATTTGCGACAACCTGATTGCATTGTCAGTGGCGACGTGCTTCATCTCGTCATCTCACCAGTGCGGGCAGGTCAGCGGGAGTCAGCTCTGCGAAACGAGGTTTGATCTTGTCCAGCATGTTGATGGTTGGAGAGTTTGCGTTTGCGTGTTTTGTACTACGCGTACGACGATCTCAGTGCTTCCTTTGAACGTGCAGCCTCCTTTCCGTCGGGGCTGTCACCGCGCACGTATGACATCTCATGACTAGGCAAACTACTTTGACGGCCGCCAGACCATGAAAATCAACCTCTCATTCTCGTCATAATGCGAGAAGCCAAGTGACTCGTAGAAAATACGGTTCCATGGCTTTGCCTTGGAGACGGACAGCATGATTGGTGTGTCTGGGTGCATGGCTTGTTGATGCTTGATCAATACGCTGCCAACACCTTGTCTTTGCCAGGGCACCGCCACGAAAAGCGGCGCCAGCACGCTGCATATGTCCTGTCTTAGTGTGATTCGTGGCTGAACGTGGGCGTACGCACAAGTGTGGTTGAGCAAGGTGTCTTGCACGACTTTCGTCGAGTACGGCCCAGTCGTTTGTCCATTTGGCCAAGTCCCACCCGTACCATGCGTCGATATCCTCCTGCGTCTCCTTATTGCCGCCGACCTGGCCGATTGGGTCAGGCTTCTGGGGCGCCTCTGTAACGCCAGGAAGGATCCAGAGGGCTGCGCCGAGGAGCTCTCCAGTGTCTGGATGGACCGCCTTGTCGAATCGGACGCGATCATTGAAGTAGTAGCTGCCGTACCTGTGTATCTGCTTGCCGACCTTGTCCTTTTCTGTCAGTGGAGGTTCCACTGGCAAGTCGTACTTGGCGTAGTAGCCGAATGCCTCTCTGTCCGCTGGGACCTAAAACTATCAGTCAGGCGCGCCAGAAGTCTGCTAGTCACTCACTAGAGTAGCAAGGTCATCTTTGGTGACATGAAGGATGATTGGCTGAATACGCTTGTTTCCAGTCATGGGCTTGGGAATCAAGCTGACAAGTGGGTTGCGGCGGGAGCCTGTATTTGAGATGTAGTAGAAGCATAGTACAATGCGCTCCTTTGTGTACTACGAGCCTTCCTTTGTGCAGTGACGCCCATTGTAAGCTCAGTGTATAGCCGACATTTGAAGGACGCCAGGTCGGTCGCACGACCCCACCGTGCCTGTCGCGCTCACCCGGCTTGAGCCATGTGCAGCTCGCGTGGCATTAGCTCACGTGGCAATGTTGACCGGGTGCCCAGCGTGTTGTCGCTCGGCACATCAACAACCTAGACACGGCACAACCTCTTCGCACCGACCTCTGCACAACCTTCCCCTTCCGTTTCACCATCTGCATTTGCATCAAACCCGCACCAAAAGTAGCTCACGCTCGGGTTGGCTCTGTGCGTTTGTTGTGACGCTCGAGCCCGTTGACTGACTTTCCAACGGGAATAGGTCGTCGCTATAGTTCTCAGAGATCGTTAGACTTGCACATCCTCATTGGTAGAAGGAGGTGAGCGTATTTGATGTGAATCGAGCCTGTCGCTCACCTGCAAGACACAAACCACGACTCGTATTAGCATACACCCGTAAGCTGTTCTTGACTAGACACATGGCGGTGCTGAGTCCTTCAGCATGTCCAAAACTACATCAACAAAACTGTCAGACGACCAGGTCCGCCGGGTGGTCGAGAAGTATGGCGAGAAGATCAGATACTCAGATCGATACAGCGGTATGTGAGACCGTATGGGTAGTGTGGCTTCTGACAGCGAGCAGATTCCGAGTGGGAGTACCGCCATGTCACTGTGAGTATATTTCACTGAGCTGACCCCTGCTGACGGCGCAGATCCCGCGAGAGATGGTCAAGTACTTTCCGTCGGGCGTGTGTTCGGAGCGAGAATGGCGGGGGATGGGTGTGCGGCAGAGTCCAGGGTGAGTCCATGAAGGTGTTGGGACCAAGCTGACATGTGCAGATGGGAGATGTACATGCGCCACGATCCTGTGCGTCAAGGCCCATGCCCTGATGCGACCTTTACTGACCCTACTATCTTTGCCACGTAGGAACCAGTAAGTCAAGCCGAGTGTCCCCCGTCCAATGCTGACGGATTCAGCACGTTCTCCTCTTTCGCCGTCCGAAAGACTATGACAACCGTCTCCCCCTCGGCGAGGGTACGCTGAACTGCGCCTGAGCGCACTGCACCATCAACACACCATAAGCAAAGAAAGGGAGCATAGCATGCACAAGTCCGGGCTCTCAGTACAGTAATCTCACCCACATGTCATCATGTTCAATACAAGATGTCGCTCCGCAGCACCCACTTCTCTCCCGCGACGACTCGCTCACCCTCGTGCAACATGCAGCCGCCGCCGGCGTCGCCATGCCAGTGGACCATCAGTCGACCAGGCCTGGCCGCGACTTTGATAGGTGGTTGCTTGGTCTTCTTGCCGCCTCGCTTCTTGCCATTGGCATTAGGTGGTTCAGAGTGGAAGACGGTCGCCCCGCCTTCGACCTCTGTGAGATAAATTAGGACGGTCCATACTGATTCCTTAGATGAGCCCGAAGCCGAAAGGGTCGGGACGTCGTAATGTGGCCCGAAGAATGTACCAGTAGGGTATCGATATATCCGGATGTTGGAAGAGCATTCCGGATCTGTATCTGATTCGTACGCATGCGGAGGTGCCGGGAAAGGCAAGTGTGGCCGCAGAGCGTCGAGCAAGTGGGTCGCAAACGGTATAGATGGAACAGCGATTCGGTCTTGAGCGCCCATCAGCCTCATCTCGCTGCTAAATCTGCCGACTCACGCGCAGTCCGTTCCGCCTCGCCTTTGCCGGGCGGTTTTGGACGCTCTAGCTCGAGCCGATAGACGAATGCCAGAAACGCATCGACTTCTTTTGCAGATAGGAAATCATCTATCACGTAGATCTGGCCAGGCAGCACACAATCTGTCTGGAGGTGAGGCTTGGGCCGGATGGTGGGAAACGGATAGGTGCATGGAGGCATCGGTGTGACGGGCCTCACGCACCGGATGACCGCAATCCGGATGACCGTGCCGCTGTCCGGGTGATTGTGAAGATTAGCTGACCCTTTGTGTAGAGTGAGTACCAGCGGGTTCTCGGCGTTGGCACTTGAGCTAACCTCCGAAGACTGGCAACTATGTTGGCGCCTACTAGAAAGTGGAGGTCTACTCCGTGCGTCCCGTCACGTGACCTCGGCGAAGGTGACGGTGGCGGCGTTGATGAGGCTCGGCAACGTCGACTGAAGAGCGGAAAGCAAATGTGAGAGCCCGTCACTACATAGCTGCTTGCCGTGAGTAGAGTGATCCGCGTGCAAGAGTCCCAGCTGGCAATCTGATGCCATCACCTCTCTAAGTCCACCGTCGATCACCTGGCGAGTCACACAGTCTCGTCTAAGAACTCGCATCTCATCTACAACTTGCCGCCAGCTTGGCTCATGGTACTCAGCTAAAGCAAAAAGCGTACCCGACATAACAACATGTCCTCGCCCGGACCGTCGACCCCTATCCGCACTCGTCACCGCTCCTCGACGTCGACTTCTCTGCAGTTCGCATTTTCCCCTGTCGAGCCATCTCCCGCCTCGACGAATAGCCTACTAAGAGGGAGAACCCTTTCCGATGCGTCCGAAACGTCAAGCGACGGCATCTACGCCTCGCCAGATGTGGGTTCATCAACCTCGTCATACCGGCTGCAAACGCCGGGAACACCTGGCTGGACGTGGACGCCAGAAGGTATAACCGCAGGGACCAAGAAGAGTCCAGAAGTGGCACCGGATCCTCTCGTAGCAAGTCCGTCCCCATTGACTTCACCTCAAGGACCTCTGTGGGTGGGCACCGATGGAACAATCCTCGATACGACTGAAGCTCGGCCGCTTGGCGAGCCGGCGGAAGCCCGCAATCGTCCTCGCGCTGCTACCGACATCCAAGCACCTGCATTTCAACGACCTGCAAACCGTGACCGCTCTTTGTCCTTATCACATATCCTGCGCAACAAGCTACAGCGCAACCAGAGCGAGGAAGCAAAGACTTTCGGATGGAGAAAGCTCATTAACCAGAACAACTCTGGTCTAAACGCTTCGCGGTCATCTTCGACTACTTCGTTGACCGGGCCATCCGGCGAAGGAGCGCCGCAGCCCAAGAAGCGCCCAAGCTTGAAACGCCTCACGTCCTCCGCGCTGCAGATCAAGGGTCGCTCGAGATCCAATCTCTCGCTTGCGTTGGCGCAGTCCTCGAGTACGCTGCACACGCCATCTGCAGAGCCGGCGCTACCAGTCGATCCCGAACCGAGCGACTTATTTGATACGTTGCTGCCACGAGAGCTCAAACTGCTGGTGATGCGCACCCTTTTGGAGTCCTGGAGGGCTGAGAAGCGCATCGCGCGGTGGTCTGGAGAAATCGGCGGACGTAGAGAGCTCATCAAGCTCAGCAGGGTGCGTGCTGTATATGGCAAGGTGTGAGCTGACGACGTTCCCAGGTGTCAAAGACGTGGCAAGAGCTCGTGTTTGACGGCCAGCTGTGGCCCGATGTCCACCTTACACCCTTTGCCCATTTCCTCCCACCTGCCACAATTCAGCGCTTGCTCTCACATTCATCAAGCTTCGTCCGCACACTCGACATCCGCGGTCTAAAAAATCTCACAGGCGGCGATTTGATGGCTGCGCTGGGCGAGAGACAGTATTCCTTCACGACGATTGATCTGCGCGGTTGTCGCAAGGTCGGCGACGATGCGATCTGTGCATTACTGCGAAGCTCCCCCGACCTCAAAGTGCTCAATCTCAAAGGCGTGCATGCTGTCAAGAAAACGACGCTGCAAGCCATTGCCCATGCATGCCCTTGCATCGAGGTTCTCGACATCAGCCGTTGTGTCAACGTCTCCTTTGGCGACGTCATCGACTTCATCGGCGCTTTGAGCCCATCTCAAGCGATCGGGATCAAGCAGTTACGCCTCGCCGGTTTGCGAGGCTATGGCCCGACAGCAGACGCTCTGCTGCCCACTATCGCAAAATCACTCCCAAATCTAGAGCTGTTGGATCTGCAATGCTGTCCGCACGTTTACGACAGTAACGTTGCTGCATACGTGGGGGCACTCGGCGCTCCTTGTCGACTCCGTCATCTGAATCTCTCGAATTGCGCTGGTCTTTCCGACGCTGCGCTCACGCAACTTGCGCCGCACATGGCAAGTCTTGAGATCCTCGAGCTCGCTGGCTACGGAGAAGAGCTCAAGGACGCAGGATTGCTTGCAGTACTCAAGGTTGCAAAAAAGTTACGCAAGCTCGACTTGGCTGAAGCAACGCACATTACGGACGCCGTCTTGGAGGCTCTCGTGCCCAAACGGGGTGAAGAGCCGAGCGAGCTGCAGACGCTTGTGCTCAGCTTTGCAAAAGAGCTCAGCATCACCATGATGCTCAGCCTGATCGGGAATTGTCCAGCGCTGACAGAGCTCGATCTTGATGTAAGTGCGTGTACTCTCACTTGCATGGCTGACGGTCCCCAGAACACAGAGGCCGACAACCCGGTGATGTTCGAGTTCAAACGACGCCACGACGGCGACGGCGACGCTTCACTTTCGCTGGTTGATTGCCCCGCCCTCACATCGGCAGCCTATCATGACACCTCCGTGAGCGGCACGCGTCCTCGTGCCGGCTGGGACGGCTACGAAGCACGGCCATTCGCCTACACTCGGCGCGACCTGGCGCCGAAGGTAATATTCAAGAGCTTCCACAGCTGGAAGTCGGTCGAGGTTAGCAAAGATTGGGAGACGTTGCTGCGGGCGGACACGGGCGCGGTGCCCGAGTCACCGGGCTTGAACAGGATCGGGCGCCCAAAGATGGTTGGATGGTGGAGGAGTCAGGATGGGACCGACTTTGATGAGCGGGGCAGTTGTATGATCATGTAGGATGTGGTCGCTGTTGATCGCGAGGACACCCTGTACACAATGCATTGCTTTGTACAACCATGCTACACGAAGAAGAGAGGGATGAAACAGATGCTATGCTATGGTCGATAGAAACGTAGCGTCAAACGAGAGCCCTGTAGTCGCTGTTGCGGCCTTCAGGCGCAGGACGGCGGGAAGCGCGATGGACCTGCAGCACTCTGCCGGCTATGTGTCGGCTTGTCCTCGGAATAGTGCATTCGCACGGCGCTCGAGCTTGAAGACACCACGAAAGGGTTCGTCATTGCGCTGGCAACCCCGACACGACAGCTTTGGCTACCTTCGGAACCCGTGAACGCTGTCTTGGCGTAGAAACGAGCGGATGGGGAGGCATTGGCTTTGACGTTGGGCCCGGGATCTCCATCGGACATCTGCTTGAAGCACTTGAGCAGGGGCACGGGCGTAGAGACTTGCCCTTGCGCAGGGAGCTACGGGGCGTCGAAAAGTAGTCGTCGAGCTCATCGTCGAGCTTCCGCTTCTTCTTTTCTCCAGCCCTTGGAGTCTTAGGCACGCTGAACGCCGATCCTGCAGTCGCAGTCGCTGGACGGCCATGGCCAGCCTGGGCACTCTCGGGCGTCTTGAGGAATGCCGTGAAGTTGTTGACCGGGAGACCATTCAGCTTGAGAAGGGCGTCGTGTTGCCCGCGGACACGACGCGGAATGCGATGAGACTCCTTGGATTGGCGGTTGAGGTAAAGGTCGGTGCAGATGCGGCTCATGAGGCTTTTTGAAGTGATCGTAGGACCGAGGATGTCGAGCAGCTCCGAAAACACATTCGGAGTCACGACCGTGGCCCACCACGCCTGCAGCTCAGCAAGCCGGTCTCTGGGGCCTGTCTTTAAGCTCTCTGCCTCTTCCCACAACTGCCCGATGAGGCCTTCTACGGAGTCGGCGAGCCATTTGGGATCGACTTTGGTAATGGCCACCCCCGGCGGGAGTCGCAGCATCGAGGGGATGTCCCAGATGATGGCCAACCGCATCAGTGTTGCATTCGCGACAATCGTCTGCCGGGCAAGCTAACCCAAGAACGTCAGCTGTGATTTTACCACACACATAGATCGAAGCTGGACTCACCGTCTCGTCCCCCACAGTCGCATCGGGCCACTGAGAACGCAAAGCACGCGTTGTGAGGATGTCGAGGAATTTATCGCCAATCGACTCGCAGCGCTCCCAACTGCGACTCTCCATCTGGCCGTACGTGAGAGTCATCGCGTCAGGTTGGACGATAGACCATGAGAGACTCGTTCGCCAAGCTACTTTCGAGGGGTCCAGAGGGAGTTGCAGGGCCGGGACGTAAGCCGCGTTGATGGCGGTTATCGCTGGCCAGATGGCTGGAAAGGCGGATTCTTCGCCCGTTAGAGAGTCGTCTTGTTTATCATGGCGGCGCCGGAAGACTCCAGTGTACTGTGCTGGGGGTGGAAGCGGCATCGTTGCAAGTTAGTCTCTCAGTTAAGCCAGGCTTTGCGCTCGATATGATGCGCGGGTGGCAAACAGCTTCCACGTGTCCTGCTTGGCTTCATAAGTGTACAGCGGCTAGGCTCATAATTGCGGCTGTGCGGGACAGCCGTTAGCGTTTAACCCCGTGGCACTGTTAACAGGGTCGTCGGACTCCGCGCGAAGTAATCTTTTTGCTGCGTGTATCGTGAATCGGTCTAGACGCGCCGGTCGGTGGTCGTCATCTCATACATGTCGTCCAGTCATTATGCTAGTCCATGAACACTCTGTACAACTGCGCAAGGGTCAGCTTACGCATAGCGCCCAAGTCAGGACTTACATCGCGACTGAGCGCGTCACCAATCTTGCGACGACCTTCGCCTCTAAACTCGTCGGCAAAGTAGAGTTCCGGACCGCGCAGTTTCTTGCCCATCCCCGGTACTGCTTTCTCACCCTCTTCACGACGCCGCTTGAGACTTTCGTACAGCTCGACAGGCGTCTCCCATTTCTCCAGGATGGCGCCAACCTTTTCTGGCGACAAGCCCTTGATGCACAGCAGCATGCGGCCAAAGCGCTCTTTGAGGGTCCGACTCGAAGTCTTGTCGTTGAGCTCTTGAAACGCATCGTATGTCGTCAAGAAGACGTTGTCGGGGTCAGAGTGCCGCAGCCTGCGCTGAAGTTCGACATAGTTTGTGCGTGAGACGTAGCGGGACGGGATGACGTGCAGCGGTTGGCCAGCGAGCGTCTCGCTGATGATCTCGGTCAGCGTCGCGAGGTAGTCGAGCGTTTCTGTGAATTTGTGCGTCTCTTTAACGAAGAAGCCGTCAATGATGGACGTTTGCGACTTTGCCGTGTTGATCTGTAGCGTGCCGAGCCGATCCTTGGAGTTTGTGACCTTTTGCCAGTCTTCGACAATGTAGTAGACGTGCGAGATGCACGATTGCGCGAGGCGGAACTAGGGCCGTCAGCCTCGCGCTGACGCGATGACTGCTACTCACCTTCTGCTCGTGGTACCGCCCATCCGTCAAACTCTGCAACAAGTCATCGAGCCGCTTGCGCTCCACGACGTAGTCGAGTACACACTCGTCCAGCTCTCCTCCGGCACCACCATCGGTCCTGCGTGCGACCCAGCACATGTCGCCGATCCGCAACGCCCTGACATCGACTTTGACCCCGCGCGCACGCAACAAGTCTGAACACCGTTCGCGTCCGTAAAAGTTTTCGTTTTCGCGAGAGTCGAGCACGAGCATGATCTCGTACGAGCCTGGTGGGTAGATGACAGCTTGGGAGGGAATGAAGTCGCCTGGCTGTGGGGTGGGTGGTGCGGCGTCTTCGAGCCCGAGGTCGAAGAGGGCAGAAGGCGCTTGGCGGTGGCCTGACATTCTGGGACCTGGACGAGAGGGCAGTGCGGCGGTAGACGACGCTGAGCGCGCAAAGCTCGATACAGGTGCAACAGGTGCAACAGGCGCCGACACCGTCCTCGCAAACGAGCTCGCTGTCTCGCCCGCCGCGGCCGCGGTTTTGCGCTTGTATGCCGCCAATTGCTCGGCGAACCCGTTCTCACGCACCGGGTCGAGACTTTTAGGCTGAGCTGGCGCCACTGGGGCCTCGAGGAATCCACTACACGCCGGTGGTGCCGCCTCGTCTCTGATGAACGCAGTGTACACGCCATCGGGACCGAGTTCGACATCCTTGAGCTGTTTGACAAACGGGTGCGAGAGCTGTGCCGCCTCGAACGCGAGCATCCGGAGCATGGTAAACGTCTCGGCATCGAGGCGCGCAAACGCGTCGTCCTTGTTGCGCGTGTGCGACTGTGAGTCATCTGCGCCATGTCAGTGGGCACTGTGGGCTGGAAGACGAAGCACACACCTAGGTACCAGAATCCAAACATGCCGGCCGATGTTCTCGGTTTCGGAGCTGGCGCGGGCACTCCTCCAAGATGAACGTCGACTGCCGCGCGGCCGCCTTTGGACCCCGAGCGACCGACCGCGGCATTCAGTGCCTCGAGGGGGTCCACGGCCGCCCTCTTCTGTTGAGCTGATGGGAAAGGCAGTCCTGTCGCCGGCACCGGCTCGTGTTCTTCTACATGAGCTGTCGGGACTGATGGCGCGCGCCGCGGAAGAGGAAAGTCGGGATGCAAGAACGGGTACTGCGGCTGATCTTCATACTCGGGTAGCGCCAGGTTTCGAATGGACACTGCGACATTGCTATGCGTTGCATCAGCACAGTCTAGACCTCCCGGAACACTACTTACTAGCCCTCTTCTGTCAGACAGAAATTCGCCGGCCGACCTCGCGAATACACATAGCCTTTGTCGACCAACGTCTTCATCGAGTTCCACGCGGTCATCCAGACACTGCGCTCGCCCTTGTCATAGCTGCTCGAGCACCATTTCTGCGCGACGCGCACAATCTCGTCTCGGTTCCGGAAGACGGTCGTCGTGCGCCACGGTTCATCAATGGCCAGAACCAGCGCCATGAGGATACCATAGGCTCCTGAGAGCGGTGCGGGGATATACGCTGCTGCTTTGCGTGATTTCTTTGCGGCTGGAGCTTGGGCTCGGGCTCTCGGCTGAGGTGAGACACGAATACCGTTGGGCTCGAGCTCGCAGTCTTCTGAACCAGATTCGAGACCTTCTTTGGCTAGCTGGGATTTGGATTTCCCTTTGGTCCGTGACTTGGGCTTTGGCTTTGGCGCAGTGGACGGACCGGCGCTTGCTACGTAGACATCAGTACGGTTTTAGTACATCCCGAAGCGTACTCACGACCGACCAGCGCTCCCCTGCGCTCATTGACCTCTCTTCTGACCTCTGGGTGCTCGTCCAGATAGTCTTCCCACCGGTTCTCCAAGATCCCAACCGTCTTGTCGCCTACTCCTCTCAGCGATATCAAATCGCGTGGCCTGGCATATGGGACCGGACATGCAGCGATAGACTGGCATGCGCGCGAGTACGACTCATATGACTTTTTGCCGGCCGTTTGGGCCTCATCCCGGAGTTCTGTTGCGACAGTCAGCGACATAGACGTTTGAATGGGTGGAATGAACCTTCGACCCATTTGAGCCAGATAGGGTTGCCGCACGGTGCTTTCTTTGGGGGCATGGTGGTGGGGAGACTGATCAGACCTTGTACGAGGCCTAGTGTGCCATTGAGCAGTCTACGTGCACCGGCTGAGCTGACAGTCCGGTGGCCAACTTTCTTTGGTTCCTAGTGACGCGTCTACGAACAAATCAAAGTCAGCCGCCAAACCCCCGCGTACGACAAAACGCCGTATAACGCCGAGAGTGGGGGTCAGCTCGACGCCTGTTTGTCCACCAAGGGTTGCAACTCGCTCTACATCACTAAAACCCAACGCAAGTGGGAACAATGGACGCAGGCTATGGTCAGGACAACGTGGATGCTGTCGAGATGCGTTGGGCTGACGCAGGGTGCTGCAGATGCGCTAGAAGAGGCCGCGTCGAGCTTTGCCAAAGGCCGAGACGGCAACGGCCATGGCGATGGTAAGCTCCTCGAACCCGCTTACGAGGGGTATACAACTGATCACACCATCCTCTTACAGACCGCCGCGGCTCGCGCCGGGATCGGTCTCGTTCACCTGCACGCCACCGGTCCGAACGTGGCGAGCGAGAGCGTTCAGACCGCCACCGCTCAGACCGTGACAGAGACCACGATGAGCGTGATCGTGACCGCGACCGTGACCGCGAGAGGCGCTACCGAGACGATGACCGTGAACGTCGTCCACCTCCTCGCGGCGGTGAGCGCGAATGGGACCGAGACCGCCGTCCACCACCTCCAGGCGGACGGAACGAATTCGCAGCACAGCCAATGCGACAGTACAGTCCGCCTCGAGGACGTGGCTATGGCGGAGACGGTGGTGGACAGCGCGGTGGTGGGAGGGGCGGAAGGGGTCCGCCGGAAAGGAGGAGCCCGACTCCACCGGGCACCGTCGCGATCGAGCAGCGGAAACGCAAGGGCAGTCTGTGGGATCTCTGCCCGCCTCAGTTCGAGGGCCTGAGTGCGCTCCAGGCCAAGCTTACTGGTGAGTGGCGTTTCTGGGTTTGTCTATCGATCTCGGCCGAGAGATGGGTTGGTATGAACGGTGAATAAGAGGCTAGCACGCAGATCTCGAGCTCATCGATCCTGGGTCTCGACCACCCCGATTGGGCGAGGCAGGGATCTGTACGTTTGGCATTGCACGCATCCCGAAACTTGTTTAGGTGCCCCTGGACTTGGAACAGCTGTTTGGACCTGAGTGTGGGAGGCATCCGCTTCTATACCACGGCTGCACAGCTGTCGATACTTGGGCAACAGCACCCTCATCAATCAGTGATTGATGATCTGCTGGAACAAACGAGCTGCTCGATGCAGGCGAATGGGCAGTGTGGCTAGCTAGGATTTCCACCCAACCGTCGACATCCGTGTCGATATTACCTGGCGTTCCAGCTGCCGCAGACTGCAGTTCTCGGCACGTCAACAATGCGCTGTCTTACGAGTTTGTCAAGCGTGTGCCGTTCACATACGAGTTGATGTCATGTTCAGGTTGAGGGCGCAGCCGCTCAAGCCACTATGCCAGCTGTAGATACGGCGACGCATGACAATCTCTGCCGTGCCACGATCGAGCGCACACAGTTGATTCGGAGCCACAGCCGTCGCTCGACTACAGCTGTCTTGATGTGTATCGAGTTGCAGCTGGCTCGTCGGAGGTTATTCGGCGCCAGTCTGTGTTCTTTGCAGCGGTCAGCTGTGAGTCTTCGAATGTCGATCATGGTGTTGCCGCCTTGAACTGTTTTCTTCGACCGGGTGCGCAAGGGATCGGCCAAGCAAGATCAGCAGCTGGTGAAAGGACGTGAGATGACTCGGTCCCTCGCATTTGCAAGTCCCGCTTGAAGTAGCTCTTAAGTATGCCGCGCCCTAGCCCTGCTACAGAGACGGATGTCGTGTCTCCGCGAAGAGCATAGGACGTGGCGAGTGTTATTAGCGGATGTCGGAAGCGGGCTCGGTGAATTGCATAGGTAAAAGCTGGCGGAGATGACCTGATGTCAGCCTGCTGCATGTGGTGAAAACCACATTGTGCAAGCGTGCCAGGTATAACGTGCCCAGACGCTCGTTCCTTATACCATGCAGCTCAGCACGGGTAGGTGCATCAGTTTGATAAACCCTCCGCCGTGGGCTACGCTGCTGGAGTCCTCAATGAGAAGATGCCACGGTGGGGAAGAGCTACAAATTTCAGGGAGTTGTAGTGTCGAGGACGACGTTCAGCGCAGATCGCCACAGCTCTTTCCCACGACCTCAGCTTCGCACCAGTCCTTGTTGTGGTCCTATTCTGATCTAGTTCTATAAGATTGTTCACAGTGCTACGCAGATGCTGACATCTCAGGTGCATTCCAATTCGGCGGTGCCGCCGGCGGCGAAACGCCATACGTGCCCAACCCCCACGGTGGATCATCGCMCCCCGCCTCATTCGGCGTTCAAACCCAACGTCAATCCAAGCGGTTGTACATTGGCAACATCACCGCCGCCGTCGAAGAGCAACCCCTGCTCGACTTCCTCAACGCCAAGATGATTGAGCAAAAGCTCGCGGCCGACTTGGCTGGTGACCCCGTCTCGCAAGTGCAGATCAACCCGGACAAGAGCTATGCTTTCGTCGAGTTCCGTACCGTCGATGAGGCGACGGCCGCGCTTGCATTCGACGGTATCGTGTTCCAGGGCATCACGCTCAAGGTTCGTCGACCAAAGGACTATGCGGGCATGACGGATATCTCGGGCCTCATGCCCGGGCTCGTTGGTGGCACGGTGGCCGACACGGCCAACAAGCTGTTCGTTGGAGGTCTCCCTACCTACCTGACCGACGAGCAAGTGATCGAGCTGCTCAAGAGCTTTGGCGAGCTGAAAAGCTTCAACCTTGTCAAAGAGGGCAACGGTCTCTCTGGCGTGTCAAAGGTGAGTCGCTGCGTGGACAAGGAGTGTGGCTGACATCTCAACAGGGCTTTGCTTTCTGCGAGTACCTCGACTCGGCCGTGACGGAGATGGCGATCCAGGGTTTGCACGAGTTCCAGCTCGGTGACCGGACGCTTGTCGTTCAGCGCGCCGCGACTGGTCGAAGCTCGCAGCCGTACACCCTGCCTGGTCTCGTCGAGTCACCCGCGGCCAATTTTGTCCGAACTGGTGAGTTGACCGAGCCTCACTCAAGTCGCTAATATTACAGCCGCACTCGTCGCCGCCGCCAACCCCAACGCCAAGCCTACGTCGTGCACCATTGTCCTCCTCAACATGGTCACCGAGGAAGAGCTCGTCAACGACCAAGACTACGAAGACATTCTCGAAGACATCAAGGAAGAGTGTCAAAAGTATGGCGAGATTGTCGGTGTGCGGATCCCGCGTCCCACGCCAAAGTCGAAAAAGTGGGATCCGGCCGATTCGGCGGCGTTGAATGCGCACAAGACTGCGCTCGCAAACGACGATGCGGGCGTTGGCCGTGTGTATGTCAAGTTTGGCGATCTGGACGCGACGGACAAGGCTATCAAGGCGCTTGGTGGCCGGCAGTTTGCTGGTCGGACCATCCTCGTGGCAAACGTCAAGGATGTGAGTGTCTTTTGCGTGCGCATGACGGAGCTGATTGTACGCAGGAGGAGTTTTTGGGTCCTGCACCACCGCCACCACCGCCAGAGGACTTGGATGCGGCTGCCAATGCGGCCGTTGCGGACATCATGGGGTCTTTGGCAGAGTAGGTCGCATGCATATGTACAAGTCATGTATCGGGTCATCAAGTGGACTGGAGGAGCACAGCGATCTCTCCATGGCCGGCGGCGGTGGCAAGCCCCTGGGCCGTTTCGTCGTCGACCTGTATGGTTCTGTCTGCACCACCGGCGAGTAGTATCTGTATTGCCTCTCTGTGCCCTCGGTCGGCCGCTAGATGCAGCGGTGTGAAGCCCTGCAGGATGAGCGCCGCAAGATATCAGACGAGACACTCACAAACTCGTCTCTGGCGTTGACATCGACGCTTGGACCGCCCAAGAGCTGGTTGAGAGCATCAACGTTGTTCTCAAGCGCCGCGTCGTGCAATGGGCTCGCGCTGACGACATCAGCACCATCACGGACCAACAAATGACTCACGACGCTTCCTCAGCCTTAACCTCTTGCGCCATCACGCTAACTCGGCCACCCATAGCTGCTGGACTTTCGTGTGCGCGTCCCTTGCCCTTCTTCAAGCGTACCCTGTCGCGCTCCTTTTCATCCTCCTCGCTCAAATTATCGAGATCCACATCATCCTCTCCGTTCGCGTTCAGGCCTTGGCCTTGCCACCCTATGCGCTTTGCAATCTCAACATAGCGAGCGCGAGCGGGGGCCAACTCGGGGTACTTGTTGGCTTGTTGGACCCAGGCGTCGTGTTTGGCCCGAGCGGCGATTGAGAACATTCCTGGCCGAGCACCGGTTCTGTCAGATGTCAGTCGATTTCATGGTCCTCTGTACACGCACGGTCCGCCGTCGGTCGTCGCATACTTGAACAGACCATACAGCTGCAGTCGTCAGCACCGTGTGTGCGACTGACCCGACCTACCTCGAGTTTGACATCGTTCGGCTCGGCTGCTGCTGCTGGACACGTCGAGAGCCAGCCTGAAGCTGCTTGGAATGCCCTTTGATCGCTCATGGCCGCTACTGAAGAGTCCAACGGAGCACATGCAACGTCGTGAGCACGGGCGATCACGTGATGCATCGATACGATCAAGCGACGTCTTGCCCTTGCGTCTGTACTCGGCTATAGCAATGCCTGCAGCACAGGACCAGCCCACAGCGTCGTCGTCAAAACCCACGAATCCTTATGTGCAAGTTGGCGGCGGGTCGTCCGACCTCAGCATCAGTCTGTGCGTAGTCGGTCGGTATGGGATCTAGCTGATGGATGCAGTCACCCGTTGCCGATCTTGAACATCTCGGAGCACTATACACGTAACAAGCTGCTCGCCGCGCGTGGAGAGCCGCCAAAGGGTAGGTAATCTGGTATCGAAGAGTTGTTCTTAACCCTGAAGTCATCGGCGCCCTGCTGGGCACGCAGAATGGGCGCGAGGTCTCGATCGTCAACACGTTTGATTTGGTCGGTCCCGCTCCGCCAGAAGGCGAGGATGTGTCTATGGAGGGCGAGGGAGGGAAAGGGTTGATCGATCTCGACTTTCTCGAGACGCGGAGGGAGCAGTGTAGGCCTTTCGCGGAGGGCTGAGCCCAACTAATCCTCGCAGTCAAGCAGGTCTTCCCGACGCTTGACTTGATCGGCTGGTACTCGACAGGCTCAGAACCAACAGCAGAAGATGTCGCATACCACAAGCAGGTGTGTCAGGGCTGAGCACGGTGTTTCAGCTGACATCGATAGCTCCTCCCGACCCTCGATTCGCCCCTGTTTCTCCTACTGTCCCCCGCGCAGGTCGCGGCAAAAATGAGCTCAAACCTGCCTGTCAAGATCTACGAGTCTGTAGTTGCGTCTGCAGCCGAGTTTCTCGAAGTCGACTATGCGATTGAGACGGGAGAGGCGGAGCGCATCGCCGTTGATGGGGCTGCGACGGGCGGTGCGGATGCTGGCGAGGGGTCTTGTGCGTGCTTTGCGACAAGTCAGACTCGGACTGAAGCGTTCAGTGGCGACCAACCTCACAACGCAGCGGAACGCGGTCAAGATGCTGCTAGACCGGATAGTCGTGCTCCTGGACTATGTGCACAAGGTTTCTACGGGTGAGTCGGATCTCGGTCCAGAGTTGCAGCTAACGAGATCAGGCGAGACTACTGCAGACCAGACTATCCTGCGTCAGATCAAGGCTCTGCTCGCGACTCTGCCATCCATGGACGCGCCAGGCTATCGTGACGAGATGCAGACAGTGGGTACCACTACGACTCCAGCCCAGCTGACCACCGCAGGAACATGCCGATGTACAGTTGACGGCGACCCTTGCAAGCCTCACCAAGCAGCTCAACTCGCTCAACAATGTGGGTGATTAGTTGACCACAACTCGACTGACTCGCCGTCAGCTCTCCGACAAGCATTTGAGTCTGCACCCGGCCGCTGGCATGGGCGGAAGTGAGTTTGATCAGACGGCTGGCCGCAACTTTGGCGGTGGCAAGGGCCGGAAGAAGCGCGGCGGGCAGGCGTTCAGATAGTATCTATCTCCGAGGAGTAGTTGTACATAACTCAGCATGTAGACATCCGCCGTACGAAGGCGCTAGCAAGAGGTCATTTACGTGCTAGGCAACTGCTTGATCCTCTACCAAGCGCTAGCACGCCGCAGACAAGGCCACGATGTGATCGCCAGATGTCGGTCTTGCAACCCCGACCAAGTTGACGATCATGCCACCGCCCTCGTACGCTTACAGGCATCTGCTGCTGTCAGAAGTCCTATCTGGTCGCTCAGAACCTCCAGCGGTCTCGTCCTCTCTCGTTGAGACCCTGCACGGACTCGTGCCAGCTCACGCAGAGAGCAGTCACTTGGCTGCCGTTCGCAGCCGCAAGCTCGACCAGCTCCTCTTGGACTCGTGGTCGGGCAGCGGCAAAGGAAAAACCAAAGCGTCAGCCGTCGATATCGACAGTATGTCAGATTGTCTGTGCACGTACGGGCCGAGCTGATGTACGTAGCACTGCAAAAGGTTGAGAACCTCCGGATCAAGAGTAATGACTTTGAGAAGCTCGGGCGGATAGGCGAGGGTCAATTTGGAGTGGTGCGTACCAAGAAGAGACACTGGTGGAACTGATGCGTGCAGGTCGATGCCGTGCGGTGCAGGTTTGATAACCAAGTGTATGCTATGAAGACGATGGAGAAGCACAAGGTGCAGCGCGCTGGTTCGGTGGGTTGTACAAGTCAAAGAGGTGCTAGCTTACTGTGATAGCAATTGTCCGTCTCCAATGAACGCCATCTGCACATTGCTGGCGTCAATGCAGCAGCCAAGCCGTGCCCAGCGATCATCGCCGCATTCCAAACCCCGACGTCACTCATGCTGGTAACAGAGTATGCTTCGTGTGGGACACTTTGGGATCGCCTGGGCTCCTCGAAATTGCCGGAGCGCGAGGTACGCTGGTGGACGCGGCAGATGGTGGATGCGATCGAGTGGTGCCACGCTCAAGGCTTTGCTCATCGGTGCGTTGCCCTGCCTTCAGCGCGAGCTCACTCACTCTCGTAGCGACGTCAAACCGCACAACTTTCTACTCCACACGACCGGCCGCCTCCAGCTCACCGATTTTGGGTCAGCCTCGCCTATCCTCCCGTCCGACCATCTTCCAACCCAGGCCTGCCTCCTACCGTGTGGTACAGCAGATTACATCGCGCCCGAGATCCTCGAGTTTGCAGAGCAAGCATTCATGGACGCCATGATGGATGATCCGGATCCAGATCGGACAGTCAAGCCGGTGCAAGAGGGGTATACTGCCGGGTGCGACTGGTGGAGTCTCGGTGTGGTCGTGTATGAGCTCGTGGTGGGTGTTGCGCCATTCTGGGCTGATCGGGTCGAGGATACGTACAAGCGGATCATGCGATGTGGGGTGCGTCTTGTTTGCCGCGCCGTCCATCAGACTAATATGCGCAGGAGACACTTGTGTTTGATGGATCTGTGCAGGTGTCAGCCGAAATGGAGAGCTTTATCCGCGGGTGAGTCGTGATAACCAGGTGGCAGTCACTAAACTTGTAGAATGCTCTGTCCCGCGGATATCAGACTTGGTGTCAGTGGATGTGCACAGATCCTGGTTCACCCGTGGCTTGCGCATCCAGACGTGCAGAAACGCGTTACCCTGCAGAGTAGGTAACCCGGCATGGCACAACATGACTGACGGTCACAGCATCCGCCCCATCGTGGCTTGCCCCGCTTTACCCCGTCGATCTCGCTGCGCTTGCTCCAGCATTTGAGCACACTTCCGCCGACGATACGGACGATACCGGCGAGCCCGGCTTTGATCGCTTCTTCGAGTCGTCACCCGGTCTCAGCTCGATGAGTGCGAGCACTCGCTCACGGACCCTGCAGCGCTCGGTGCAGTCCCAGCCGGAAGATCCAGCAGCATATCGCTGGTTGGGATGGTCGTGGGATCCGCTACCACAAGTGTTTGCCTCTCGCTCAGCAGTTGCAACGCCCTTCCGTCCCAGCCACCTCAAGACGCCATCGACAATCATCCGCACCACAACGCACCCTAGATCTGCTCCGCGCACCTTACGCAGACTCGTTGACTGTGTTCAGATGAGCGCCAAGAAACGCGTCGTCGAAGCAAGTGCGAAACGGGTCGGCAGCGCGCCACCGTACAGTGTCACAAAGGGCGTTCCCCCAACGCCGACGCCGATGCCAAGAGGCTCGAGCTTACTCGTCGGACGTCGGTCTCGGACGCCCTCGGCGGTTGCAAAGTCAAACTCTGAGCGGGAGCCCGAACAAGCTTCGCCAAAGGTAGAGCTTGAGCCGAGGTCCATCTCGAACGTAGAAGCATTGATGGAGCGGCACCAGGGTCTGAATCGCGAGCTTGAAGTGAGTCTGGTGAAGCGAGTTGAAGTGTGGTGTTGAGATCGTTGCAGTTACTACAAGCCAGATACGAGCGGCTCAAGGCAGATCTGGCAGTATGACAGTACTCGCAGCAGGCTAGCTGTCTTGCTATTTGGGTGCAATGCTTGAGCAACAGCGGCAAGACGAGCACGGAGCCGGACCCAAACGGTTCTTCACAAGGTCAGACGCATGCATTGAAATAATGTCGAATCGTCCTTCAGCCGGTCAAGATACCCGCCGGGGTAGTTGAAAAGCACAGCGTAGTGTGTGTAGGCTGGAGGACAGAGAAAATCAGATACAAAACACCGATCAAGCCGAGCATCCCCGTATCCCTTGGCGAGCGTACGTGTGGCTCTGGCTGAGTCGATGCTTTGCCAGCTGTTTGACTTGTCGCTACCGCAACCCATCATCGCAGATCGGCGGTCAGAGGGGTCTGCAAGAGCTGTAGCAGTGCTAGGTGATCGCGGTCACGACTTTCTACGTATCCGATCTGGCTGACTCAAAGGATTGGTCCGAGTCTTGACGAGCTCGGTCTACGCCGCTCTCTTGACAGCGCCGTGTCTCCTCGTGACCTTTTGCGCCCTCGTGCTTGAAATCGTTGAGTGTTGCTCAAGGCTTAATGGGCGACGCAGCGTATGAAGGTCGGCTAGTCGAGGTGTAGTCGGGAAAGTGAATTGACAGGATGGCATCTATCTGCTTGACGGTAGCCTACGTGATCCGGGCAGTCCGGCGCACAGGGCGGCCGTGGAGATGCTGCGCCTTCACGAGGAGGTCGCTGCGCAGGCAATGCCCACTTCCGTGACCGGCGCATGAGCTTGTGACCCGTAAGGTCTTGGATGGCGTTTTGCCGGTTGCTAACCCCATCTGCTCACAGACGGGCTCTATAACTACGATACCGAGTAGCACCACTGAGAGGGGTACAGACGGCCGTAGGGTGTTGTCGGGCGCTGCTAAGGACGAGTAGAGACGCTGAGGTGGCGGAAGTGAAGCGACGATTGTCAGACAGCGGTGCGCCCCACCGTGCTTGCTGCTGATCACCAAGGGGACTGACGGCAGTGTGCCACTTTCCGGTTGTCGCAACTCAAGAGCTCTGTTGAGTGCGTGCATCTCACCGGCGATTAACCACAATGTCTCATCCATCGCGACAAAGCCGTACCACTCGCTTAGTCTGAGCAGGAGGCTGTAGGCGACGTTGTGCTCATAGCGCAGGCCCTCGAGACGCGCCTAGTCGGCCTGATTTGTGTCCTGGACCGGTGTCAGACAGCCCTACACCAGCGCGAGTCGAGTAGCTGATGGAGCAGACCGAGTTGCAGCGGCTCGAGCTCGCCGGCAGGGCTCGCAGTACGTACGTAAAGATGGAATCGAGCCAGCACAGCTGACAGCGTGTAGGCTCAAGAGGCCGTCGCTACGACGGTGCTTAACGACCTATGCACCGCGCGGGGCTACTGCGCACTGCCTCAGTAGTACGGTCTCCGCAGCACGGCGATTGCTTCCATCGCGTGCGACTATGCGGGCACCCCGGCGACGCAACTTGGTCAACCTCTCGACTCGCCACCTTCCTGCTTGACACGCTCCCAATGGGATTGACGACGGCCTCGACAAGCTGTCTCTGACCTTGTGGCCAGGCGTGGAGCTGCCGATCCAGCACTACGAGGCGCACTGTCGGCGTTGTAACGCCAGCGGCGGTCCGTTTGGCGCTGCCATGATGGGAATGTAGAAGACTATGCATGTACTGTATCGTCCCACCCGTGATCGTCGGCACGACCCCACCGACGTCGGCCCCGTGTTCGGTGGCCGAGGCGGCGACACAGACCCGCAAAGATGGCCGCCGTCGATCATGCTAGTGAAACGCTGGCCCTGGCGCTCGGCCCTCTGAAAGGAGGCGTTTCACCCTAGCGTCCTGCGTGTATGCCCCTCGGGAGTGCTACCCCGACGCACGGTACACACACGCCCATCAGTCCGTGCCGCCCTGAGCGCTATGGTGGGACAGGTGACGCGGACGTCGGCGTTGGCAAACAGATTTATTCAAAGGGCCGTTGCTGACCGGTTGGACGGCGTTCTACGACCTCGCGGCGGCCAAGTTGAAAGGAGCAGCACGGCAGGTGAGCGTCGCCTGGCCCCTGTTGCGCACCGCCTTGGCTGACGTTGTCGTTTCACAGCTGCTTTCACACCTGTACGGCACTAACGCTAGCTGCGGGTCATACTCGCCTCGGTCAAGTATAACAGCCAACGAACGACGACGACGCCACCCATAATCATCAGACTTCATAATGCCGTCCATCTATTCGTCTACCTCCTACTCGCACATCCCGGCTTACCACTTTCCGTCGACGCACCCGCACCACCGCGTCGTGTGCGACTCGCTACCCCAAGAGCATGAGCGCAAGTTTAGCGACTCGATGTATGGTGCCGCTTTTCAGTTCCTGCTGAGGTATGGTGACGAGGGCCGAAGAGTGTCGGAGAGCCATGCGCGGCCGATCAGCGTGGCGGACAAGGAGAGCAGGGCGGAGCGCAAGGCGAAGCGATTGAGCGTGCAATCAGAGTGAGTTGGTGGCGATGCGATGAGCCAAGCTGACGAAATAGACACACGCCGACACTACACCGCGCGCTGCCGCCGCAAAAGCCAGCACCCAGTGCACCACTCCCACCCCTGCCTTCGCCACCGCGCACCGCGCCGTTGTACAGTCAACCCCTCCCAGCCACTCCGCCCAAGCTGCGCATCGCTACACCACCACCTGTCAAGACGGGCACTATCACACCACCCAGTTCGCACCCAGCCGACGATGTGCAAATCACCCTCTCACCCGTCAAGTCGACCCCGCGGGCCAGCGCCAATGCATGGAAGCGCGAAGCCGTTGTGCCCCTCTCGGCGCCGTCCAAGTATCGCACGCACGAGCGATGGGATGACGAGGTGTCAGTGTAGACTCTACGAGCCTGTATAATTCATTGTAGCTCATCCACTGCTTGTACATAGTCCAGCCATGCCATAATTGTAGATGTCCGCGGTCGCTGAGCCAGCCGCTGTGTTCTTTTTGAATTATCCCAAGGTCGCGGTTCATCTGGTACCCCGAGTTCGATTTCTGACAGCTCGGCAATTGTCGGCGTTGGCACTTAGTGTAGGCGCGCTGGCTGCACGCCTACAATCACCCGCGCACACCTACCCTCAATCGGCAGTGCCTGCACGTGACGGCCACGCATGACGTTCAGCAGCCAAAACCTGGTACACAACTCGCCTCACACGACCTCGCAGCAATGTCACCAACGCCAGCGGAGCCTGTATCACCACCCCCAGAGAGCCCGTCTATTCTCCCTCAACCAGACTTGGACGTACGCTGGGTCCACGCGGGAGCACAACACCTCGACCTTCTTGCCACCCCGATTACTGGCACGTCGACAACGTATCTGGCGTTCAGCGAGTCGGAGAGTGAGAGAATCGATGATGCGTGGTTTGATCGGTATAATGCAGGGCAGCGAATAGAGATCAGGAAGCGATACGGTGTGAGCGACAGGGACAAGGAGGAGAAGAGCAAGAGCAAGGACGTCAAGGAGAGAAAGGAGGTCAAGGCGCCTGAAGCCGACGAGGACCCTGAAATTCACAAGGTAGACAAGGAGAAGAACAACGAAGACGTGCTTCGGTCAGGCGAGGAGCAGCCAAGAGAGTTTGATGAGGACGAGCGCGTCAGGCGGGAACAGGAAGAGTATGAAAACCTCGAGTTGATCAAGGGCATCCCGGTCGCGCAGGTGGGTGTTGAGGTCGCAGCGGCACTACTGAACTGTCCAGGATGGTCTTTTCGAAGTCTCGCTCGACAACCTGTCGCTCCACCCGGTATTCTGGGCTCATTCTGGCCCAAGGATCCCTGTGCTGCGTGGGACGTGGTTTGCAGGTGATGAGCAGCACCCGTGCGACTGGGAGCTCGCAGACGAACTCGAGCGCGCGTATCAGTGAGTAGAGCTGACCACGGTGGTACACAGAGCTCACGTCGACAGGGAGATCAAGCCGTGGCAGGTGCGTCTTGTTGTCGTTGGCCTGGCTGACGCTACAGCCATCATACAAGCACGAGCTCGCGACCGCCACTGCGATTGGGTCGGCCGCAGAAGAGAAGCTCAAATACAATCTGCCAGCACGGTTCGGTCAGGGTTTGGGCATCATCTTTGAAGACGGTGGCTGCGGACGGCTCTATACGTAGGTCAGATACGATGTCTCAGCTAGGCTAACGAGCCAGCAACGGCACATTGACCTACCTCTCCCGCGCTTTTTGGTCGACACTTCGAACCAAGCCATCCGGCAGCTACGTTTACCGCGGGTACAGCACGGCAATGGCAAGCGCCAGTGGCAGCAAGCCGCGCTCACGCTCCGGGTCGTCCTCCGCCGCCTCGCGGCGCGGCAGCAGCTCGAGCCAGAAACCGTCAGTAGAGAAAGACAAGAGTGAAAAGCGGCGCTCTCTCGTCTTTACCGATGACGAAACGGCCCCGCATAGAGTAGTCCGGGACAAGGTTGCCGATGGGCTCGAAAACGTCAAAGACCGATTGGGAGACTTCAGCGACCCACGGCGGGACTCTCGCAAGGCGCTAGAGGAGGAGCAGGTGCCGGTGGTACGTAGTGCGCTCAACAAGGAACTGGCTGACTCGCCAGACGAGCGCGAATGATTCAGATCCCCCTTGCACAGATCTAATCTTGGTCGTGCATGGGATCGGTCAGCAGCTTGCTGTCAACATGGAGAGCTTCAACTTTGTGTGCGTGCGTGTGGCGCATGCGACGGGACTGACGAGAACAGCTACGCCGGCAACCAGCTCCGCCATGTCCTCCGGTATGTCTACCCAATATCATGGTTTTGCGCTGATCATCTCAGAAAGCAGGCGGGGAACCCAGCATTGGCATCAATCATTCGTGATCGCCGTGTACAGGTGAGGTCTGCGCTGAAAGAGCGACGCTCACCCTTGCAGATCCTCCCGATCCAGTGGCGCGCATCGCTGCGGCTTGACGAGGAGATTACGGACGAGGACCGCGCACACGGAATGGACAACCGTTTCTCCATGGCTGGTGAGTTGCTACACCACGATTGAACTGTGCTCATGTTAGACATTACACTGAACAAATCGATTCCTTACGTACGCGAGCTTACAAACTCGGTGGGTCGATCATTGCGCATTGGACGTCGCTGATATTTCCAGGTGCTGCTCGATATCCCGCTGTTCATGTCACATCATCGGCAAAAGATGATCGAAGCGGTCTGCCTGCAAGCCAACAAGGCGTACCGGCTCTGGTGTGCGCGCAACCCTGACTTCGAAGAGCGCGGCGGGCGTGTGCACGTCATTGGGCATTCAGTGGGTAGCTCTGCCCGCTCTTACTCATACTCATCATCATAGCTTGGATCTGCGCTGGCGGCGCACATACTCAGCAATCAACCGACAAGGATGCCAGCGCTGTCCCAGCTGCCGAAACAAGTCATCACACAGACGCGGGACCGTTTCCTCTTGTGAGTCGATCGTATGGGGTGGTGTTGAGCTGACGAGCACAGCAACACGAGCAACCTCTTCCTGTGTGGATCCCCACTCGGCATTTTCCTGCACCTTGACCAGGCACAGCTCATGCCGCGGAAAGGCAGAGAACGGACGATGCGTAAGTGGCTACCCCGTATTCATGAGGCTGACAGCTTTAGGCTCACCAAAGGACGAGGCGGTGTGTAATCAGTCTACCACGGGCCAAGCTGATCATCATAGCTCGAACGGGCAGGTAAATTCGGCTGCATGGCGGTCGATGGACTGTACAACATCTTTGTGGTACGTCGCTGTTGGTATCCACATCTCGGCTGACGACGATAGCCAACCGATCCCATTGCGTAAGTTCCCATCGCCATGCCACGCTGATCTCAGCTACTCGCTCAACGCGGCGGTCGACTCGAGCCTCGCCAAGACACGGCATCCGCTCGCCATTACATCCGTTACGGCACCATTCTTCAGCTCCGTCACGGAGGGCATCTCCTCCATCTCGCGCTACCTCCCATACATTCCGTACGTTAGCTCTACCACCACGGACGAAAAGAAGGGCAAGCGGCCAAACGTCAAGCGGCTGCCAAGTGGAATTGAGATGTCGGGCCCGGATGGCGAGGAACGGCTCGAGGGCTCGCGCGCAGAGCGTAGATTCTCAGCATTGAACCGTCACGGCACCGTAGACTTTTTCCTACCATCTGCTGGCGTCTCGGAGTACCTAGGTGCGTCACTGCAACCAGGAGGCCGCCACTGACGGGTTAGACATGATCACGGCGCACGCGAGCTACTGGGCCGATCCGTCGTTTGCCGCGTTCCTTTTGGCAGAGATCTTTAGCACCCGCCTTGACCTGATGCGGACCGGGATGGGCCTGGCGGATCAAGCCCTGCCCGAGGGAGTTACGCTCTGAGCTGAGAGTACCCATGTTGTTTGTAAGTTTACAATAGATCGGAGATGTGTGCAAAAGGCGTGTGTGGCATACAAAGTGGGATTCGCCGTGAGGATGCTGATCGAATCTGCCAAGTTCGGCTTGCAGTCAGGTATACCACTAAAGTACAGGAGTGGCACAGCGAGGGGCATGTGGCTCGCACATCCAACTTGCCCGCCCCTAATTCGCTACCTTCTCTGTCAAATGTGCATGTGTACGAATCATACCAACGCAATGAAGAGCACAGCCATGTTAAGGGATAGGAAACATCACAAAGCGCGACCTCGCCTCTATCGAGAAAGCATGTCAAACTGAATTCCGAGCTATTTTACCCCTCCACATACATGTTGCACAAGAGATGGAAGTGAATTATTTACGCGGATCATATAAGAACGTGGAGAAATTTCGCTACTGAGGCCTGGATGTCGCAATGGTAGCGTGTTTCCTTCCTATGGGAAGCAAACGAGGAAAAGGTTGGGGGTTCGAATCCCTCTCTAGGTTTTTTCTTTTTGACGTGACTCTGTGGGATACGTCACAAGTACCTAGGTCCGGAACAGTGACGAAACATGTTTGTCCCGTTCAGCCGCTCGTCTTCAAGCCGTTCCAGCGGCACCATGGAGAATGAAAAAGGCATCGTACTTGATACGACGCTCCGCGCTGTGTCGTCCCTGCGTGCACGCTACGTCAGAGCAATCAGGCAGATATCTCCGGACGGCGCGTCGGATCTTCAAGGCCTTCGAGTCGTGACCTTTTTATCGAAGCGCCTTACGAGATCCCACCCCAGGCCATCTCTACACGCTTGCGCTACACACTCGCGAAGCCACAAGGCTGACTTGCACGGGTCACTACGAAGGCGTAGCTCGCGTAGTGAGGAAGACCACAGGGTTATAAGGCCATGCAGGCAAAGACTGTACATCATGTCGTCGTCTCCTAGCGAAGCAAGAGTAAAGATTACCGCTGAGCACTATGTTGCCAACGCCAAGTGTGTCGTTACCACCTCTGACCCTGATCAGAACCGCTTCTACAAGCGCACGATTGCTGACCAGGAAGACGCGGGCCGCTCAATGAGATCACAACGCGGCTTGTACACGTCGCGTGACCCTAGCAAGTGCTCGGCTCGTGAGTCATTACAGAGCTGATGCTTGTGTTGACGAGCAGAGGTGAACGAGATCTGTGAACAGGCAGAAGCCTGGCATCAGGCCCTGGTAGGCGCAAGGTCAAGGACGGCCATCACTCCAAAGATCGATCAGCCGCTACCCTTTGTGACGCCGCCGTGGCGCAAGTGACCACAGCACGCCATAGCGTCTTCTTGCGGTCAACTGCCATCAACCGCCGTGTATGTTTCATTTGACCGACTTCCATCTGTGGTGTTCAAACTGAGGTTTGCGAAGGTCCAGCTGCACAAAACCGCACCCAGACGTGTCCTCGTCCGCGCAATGGACTCCTCTATTCGCGCCGCCGCCGAGAGCTTCATCGCCAACGCAAAGTGGACAGTCTCCTCTGACGACCCGAGCAGCAGCCGCCTGTACCGCCGATTGAGAAGCGATCTTGACGGGACCTTGGTGTACATGTTTCAGCAACGAGTGGTGTACCAGAGCAGAATGGGTAGTATGTGTAGTCCAGGTCAGTACTGACTTGCGATGGACGTGGCTCATGCCGCAGGGACTCTCAGCCTATGCGATAAGGCAGAACGGTGGAATGTCTCAATCCACACTGCAATCGGCCGGGAGCGGGTCACCGCTCCGATCGACGTCATGCCCCCGTACCTGCAGTAGCTACGGGAGGCCGATGTAAATATGCTACATCCTGGGACATCTCCTCCGTACCATATCGTCTCGAGGGCGGTCGGCTCCTCCCTTGAGCCACGATCTTCGCTGCCTTCGACATGGCCGTGACTGACTGTCGAGACGCAGCAGAGGCTTTCGTAAGAGTGTGAAGGAGGTAGTGATACCTGATGACGCTGCTACGAGCGGGTTACGTTCGCAACCTGCCGCTGCTTGGTATCATAGCCCAGTTGGGTTGACCAGCTGAGAGCAGTGTATCACATTAGGGCCATGTCTGTATTTACAGTGCAGCCATCAATATTCCGGATCAAGACCCTCCACGATAGCTAGGGAAGCAACAGGTAGCAAGAGCAATAGCTAGTGGGGACGCACGAACTACACAGATACAAAGGTATTGCATCTCGCCACCCACCAACAGTCACGTCGCAAGGGACTGGACAAAAGTCAATCGCCAAGTCCAAGCCGCTGCGAATTTATATATCGCCAGCCTCCAGAAGCAGACGGCAAGTACGGATGGACCTGTCGTGACCATCCAGGATGCCTATCGCCAACGCTATCGCGACTCGCTAGCCGGCAGTGCTATAATCGGGCGGGACGCATCGCAGTGCAGCGAGGGTAAATCCCTGTGCTGTGGAGTGATCACTGACAGCGTACAGAGACAAATGCGCTATGCGCAAGAGCCGAAGCGCTGCAGACCGTAGTCTTCGGCCCGCGTTGAGTGGTTAGCCAGCTATTGCGAGATCTTATGCATACGCCGACACGGTTCTCTGGCCCCGCAGACTCTTCGGTACAGAGCTGCTTGGTTTATCGACCGAGTCTATGCTTGCTGTTACGGGGCGTGCTGGGCTACTCGTGTTAGATTGGGGAAGAACCGTGATGCATCTCGCTCGCTACGGCTCTACTTTGTAGGCTTCGCCTACGGCTCGCACGCCATCCTGACTGTCTCGCCGGATGCAGTATCATCTGCATCCTCGCCGGATGCGTCGCATCCTCGGCGCCTTGCCTACATCCTCTGCGCGCCAGACTTGTCTTGGCTACATCCGCGCCGGATGTAGTGTTCGCCAGATGCGGCGTCATGCCGGCTTGCCGAAGAGGTGGCTGGCTGGGTGGCGTATTCCAACACTCCCCCACGAGCGACGATGCTCATCTTGGCGACGGCGTRGCCAAGGGTGATCATGATGATGATGATCACGGCCGCCACGCCAACTTGCCAAACGGTTGCGCACCGTGGATCGGTCTTGCGCCGCGGATCGGTCTTGCACCGCGGATCGGGTCTGCGCGGCTTGGCTTGCCGCGCCGCCGCCGCCGCCTTTGACTTGTTGCGACCACCCTTCAAGTCATCGTCTTGAGCTTGACGTTTCAAAGCCGCCAATCGACTTCGACGGCTGAATCGCCGGAGGGCCGCCCACTGGCTGTCCGTAGTGATTGTCCCAGGTACGTAGTTTCGCCCTCCTGGGATGACGGCGGCAAGTGCATCGTACTCTTCCTGGGCTTCGGCCTCGCGCCGCTGGCGACGATGATCTTGACGCCGATGATCTTGACGCAGATGCTGACGCGTCCTCAGATCGTCTTCGGCCTCGTACGGCCTCGAGTGGTTGGTGGCGAAGGTGGGTCCTCGACCGTTTTCGCCCTCGTGTGACCCGTGGGCTCCTGGCTCGTCCTCTGAGAGCCTTGCTCGCCGCGGGTGGCCACTCGCTGGTCCTCTTGCGCGGTTTCTTGCCTCGCGCKCGTCCTCGTGCCCGTGCCCGTGCCCGTGGTTGCACCTCTGCATCCTCGAAGCCTCGCGCGGGCTACACATGTAGCGGCTGCCTGTGCAGCAGTCTTCTCCGACGCCGCCGTCGTCGTCGTAGCTTTCGAGCAGGCGGGTCGCCATYGCCGTTTCTTGAGCCGGCCGGCGTTTCGCGGCGTCCTCGATCTTGACCCCTTTGGCGTCTTTGGCGCCCTTGACGCCTTCGACGCCCATCTTGCCAGCCAGGGTGGCGAACTGCTGTCTTGCCAGCGGCTTGGTGAAGATGTCGGCTTGCTGCTCGGCCGTGCGCACGTATTCAAGCGAGATCGACTTGGCCTCGACCATGTCTCGAAGGATATGGTGCTTGATGTCGATGTGTTTCGTCCTCTGGTGCGTCGCCGGGTTCTTGCCTAGATGGATTGCGGCCTGGTTGTCGCAGTGCAGCGTCGTGGCTTCGCGTTGGAGCTCCCCCAGCTCCCCAAGCAACCGCCGAAGCCAGACAGCCTCGCGTCCRGCTTCGGCCATCGCAACATATTCGGCCTCGGTTGTCGAGCTTGCCGTAGACGCCTGTCTTCGCGAGCACCAAGCGACAGGCGAGTTGTTGAGCTTGAAGAGATATCCGGTTGTCGATCTTCTAGTCTCGAGGCAGCCGCCGAAATCTGAATCGACCCATCCTTCGAGGTCGGCGCCCTTGTTGCCGCCGCCGATGGAGATGCCCTTGTCCCGCGTGCTTGCGAGATACGAGACCACTCGTAGACCCATCTCCCAGTGAGACAGAGTCGGCGCTCCATTGGCTCGGGCGAGGTACATCGTGGCGAAGGCCACGTCTGGCCTCGTGCTGCCGGCGACCCACATCAGGCTTCCGATGAGCTCCTGATAGGTGACCTGCTTGGTTTCGTCGGTCTTGATGACGGCGTTCTCGATGGCCATGGGTGTCGAGAAGGTTCGCTCGGTTGTCGGCGGGAACCTGTCGACGATCTTGTCGATGTACCCTGGCTGCGTAAGCCAGATCTTCCTGGCCCGTCTGTCCCTCGTGACCTTGAGTCCCAGGATGGATGTCACCTCCCCCATTTCCGCGACTTTCCAGTGCTTGGATAGGTCTCCGATGACCTTTCGAAGCTCGGCCTTCGATCTGCCGCTGATGAGGAGGTCGTCAACATAGACGAGCATCGTGACCAAACCACTTGGCCCGTTCCTCGTGTATACGCCCCAGTCTGCCTCGAGGCGCTTGAATCCTAGCCTCTCGAGCTTGCCGCCGAGCTCGAGCCACCATTGTCGACCCGATTGCTTGAGGCCGTACAGGGCTTTGTTGATCTTGACGCAATCGAAGCCGCCTTTGGCCTCCATGCCCTCGGGAATCTTCATGTAGATGTCCTCGTCGATCTTGCCGTTCAGGTACGC